>LOEQ01004238.1:75943-85997 GCA_001685075.1 Bramus lutescens
CAGTTTCTTTATTAACCAATGAAAGCAACACATAGACAGATGACCCTCCTACATCAAATAACTATGTTTTAAGTCTTCCCCTTTATATCCATTAAATTCCCTTGCTGAATCCCCCCAGCAGGAAAGTCTCCATGCTGGACACACAGTGACATAGAAGCAATCACTTAGAATCATCCTCAAAAGTCTATAAGCAAAGCTGTAAAGAGGGGAAGTCACAGTGTCTGAAGATTGAGGACTTGGTGATATCATATACATAATCAGAAAAAGAGGGAAGTATTCATGCTAGTACCCAGCTTTCTTTCTTTACTGCTTCAAAGCTCAGAATCCTGGGCTTAGGGAATGGTGCCACCCACAGTGAACAAGGGGCTTAGGGAGTGGTGCTACTCACAGTGGACAAGTCTTTCTGCCTCACTCAACATAATTAAGATACTCACCCTAACCAACATGTCCACAGGCTCACTTAGCCTAGCTAATCTCTCTCTGAGACTCTGTTGCCAGGTTATCTAGGTTGTGTGAAGTTGACAAATAAAATTAATCATCACAGAAGTGGTATAGCCTTTACAAGGTAGATCCTAATGCTAATGCAGACATTCAGGTTATCGATGGTGTGTTCAGTCTTTGCTTTTTGGCTATGAGTTAATGGTTTTGTTTTTATTATGCAGTCCTGCTACAGGTTGTTACCACAGTTCCAAAGCAAAAGTATCAGCCCATTATGGATTGGCATTGTAGTTTGAATGTAATTGTCCCCATAATCTCACCTGGAGTGATACTCCTAGGAGGTGCGACTTTATATGAGTAGGTATAGCCTTGTTAGAGGAAGTGCGTCACTTTTGGGGCAGGCCTTGAGGTTTCCTATGATCAGGACACTGCCCCATGTTTCAGTCGACTTCCTGTTGCTTGCAAAATATAAAATATTCAGCTACTCCTCCAGCACCACATCTGCCTGCCATGGTGGTCATGCACTGAACCTCTGAAATTGTAAACAAGCCCAGTCAATTAAATGTTTTCCTTATAAGAGTTGCCATGGTTAAGGTGTCTCTTCTCAGCAATAGAAACCATAACTAAGACAGATACCACTAAGACAAACAAAGCTTTCCTTTGTGTAGCTAATAATCATGCTCATATTCATAAAATCCATTGCTTTTATAGTCATTCCAGATATTTCTTACAATGATAAAAAGCTGATACTACAAGTGACAGCAGATGCTGGGGCGTATTTCAGTTTCTCTTTTGTTCTTTTTAGACCAGCATGATTACTTTTGTTCCTTTTCTTCCCACAATACATTGCTCCTTAGGTAGTACCTCACTTTATGTATAATAGATTCCTATAAGACCCTGGAAGTGGGTTCTTCAGGTATACAAGAAGATTTTGAGCCCTATCATGAACTGTAGTGATTGTCTACTGCGTATTATAGCAATAATTTTCCAAGCTTTAATCAGAATAAGACATTTTATCATCATAATTTTCATTTCTTCATTCAAAATTGTAATTCTGTTTAAAGTATAAAATATAATTCATTATAAAAATTATAATTCATGTAATGTCTGAACAGTGATGTTAAGATCACAATTTTTATCACTTTAATCTCCAGTCAAGGCTACCATAATTCCCTTCTCAATAACTAAAGCTGTTATGGGTAAGAACGAATATGTCCTAATACCTCAGCAGGAGAGACTTGTTGAAAATAGGTACCTAAGTTAGTAATAATGATTCTTTGTTTATTTTCAACCATTCACCTATATAGGATTTGAAAATGTGTCCTTTAGATTCACTCATGAATTAAATTTTGACATATATAATGGATACAGATCATATTTCTAACTGTGGTCATCCCGGATATCCGCCCTTTTACCTTCCCAGACCTACTCTTGCCTCTGTTTGTTCCTAATTGAAGCTGAACTACAGGATGAGTTGCAAAGGGGGCCTTTCCCTGTCCTCCTGGTATGTCCAGCCCCTGCAGAGGATCAGACAGAGTGTTTCCAGACTATAGCTCCTAAAGAGGTCTGTGTCTCCCCAGGATTGTGATATGACCATGTACATTTGTACCTGGATTCTAGGTGTCTAATGTAGGTTTCCATGCTTGAGTATCAAGCACTTTAGTGACTGAGCCATGGCCCATTTGGAGTTCTTAACCTCTTTGTACATTTGTAAATCCAAGTGATAAAGCTTAGCTTTATACATACATAAGAAAAGAAATTTTGCTAAAATTCTTGTTTCTTTGACAGTGATTAAACTTCAGAACAGTGATTATTATATAAGAGCAATTTCTGTATCACTTTGGTTCATAAGCCAATTATGACTTTATATATATTCAATATAACATTTCTTTGAAAAATTCTCCATTACCAATGGTTTTCTTCCTCTGAAGTTCTCTGATTTTTTTTTTATTATTCATACGGAAGAAGCCTGAAACTGTTTTTGACACTTTCCTCTATTTATCACATAAATATAACTAATTGCAAAATTCTTTTGATTCTATCTCCTGTCTGTAACCTTCTCTTCAAACTGGTAGTTAACGATTTTGTTCAGGCAATTTTCATTGATAATGAGCATTTAATTGAAGATTACTACACCTAATTTCTCTTTACTCTGTTTTGTTTTTAAGATAAATGTCAAATGTCTTTTGCAAGTTATAATGTATTATGGGATTAGGTCATATACCAAGTACTGATGCTACTGATTGGAAACAGAACTTACTGTGAGAACCATGCTGGGCTGGTGTTTAGTGTATGTTATGACATTTGTTAGCAAATGTCTTCTAACATCAACTACCAACACAGCAGTTCCTTTGAAAAATTCCAAACCCTGCTTCCATGGTTACACGAGGGTCTCTGTGATAGGATGGAGTGCCCTACCACAGTGTTCTTTGGGTGGATGTCAAAGAGGGTGATAGCTGGATCTTGAGGTAGATAGATTCCTATCTCCTTAAGGAGCCGCCAGAGTTATTACCATTAAAGTTATACAGGTTTGCACTCCCATCAGCAATAGACGAGTATTTCCTCATTCCACATCCTTGCCAACGTAAGTTGTCACGTGTTTTTATTGATCTTAGCCATTCTGATGGTGTGAGATGAAACATCAAAGTCATTTTTAAATTTGCATTTCCCTGAAGCTATGAATGTTGAACATTTCTTTAAGTGTTTTTCAACCATTTGAGCTTCGTCTACTGAGAATTCTGGTAAGATCTGTTCCCCAATTTTTAACTGAGTTATTTGGTTGATTTATTTTTTGATGTTTAGTTTCTTAGGTTCTTGATATATTTCAGATATTAGCCTTCTATTGGATGTGTAGTTGGTAAAGATCTATTTTCATTCTACAGGCTTCCACTCTTTCTGAATGACAGTGTCCTTTGCCATGTAGAAGCTTTTTAGTTTCATGAGTTCTCACTTATTAATTGTCACCATTAGTGCCTGCACTTGTGGTGTTCTGTTCAGAAAGTCTTTTCCTGTGTCAGTGCATTCAAGGCTATCCCAAACTTTCAGGTTCAGTGTATCTGGTTTTCAGTTGAGGTCTTGATCCATTTGGAGTTGAGTTTTGTACAGGGTGATAAGTATACATCTCTTTGCATTCTTCTGCATAGAGATATGCAGTTTGAGCAGAACCATTTGTTAAAGATTCTTCATTTTTTTTCAGTGTATGGTTATGGCTTCTTTATCAAATTTCAGATGTATAGATTTATGTCTGGGTCTTCAACTTGATCTCACTGATAGATATGTCTATTTTTGTGACAGTACCATGCTTTTAAAAAATTTAATATAGCTCTGTAGTACCTCTTGAAACTGGCGATGGTGATACCTCCAATAGTTCTTTTCTTATTCATTATTGTTTATATCTATTTACTGTTTTACTCAGTAATTTTTCTGTCTCACCTTTCCAATGTTTGGATGACAGACACGAACCAACATTTGTTTCTACATCTTTATGTAACTGGAACTATAGCTAGCAAAGAATAGTCAAAACTTCTTCAGGAGCCTAAGCAATGTGTACCATGCTAGAGGCCATTCTCAGCATCTTTACATGCAAAGACATACATTGGCATTGTATTTGTAAACATGCAAACTCAATTCTGGAAAGAGACAGTTATAGTATGTGCATTCTCTTCTTACCGAGTCTGAGCTAGGGAAATATAATTTCAGCAGAAGATTAAACTGTCTGAAATACCATCATGTTCCCAATAAAAATCGAGCAAATTTTGCAGTCTGAAAAGGGCCTAGTGGTACTGAAAACTAGTAATCTAATAACCAAGAGCTTGCAGAAGTGCAATAAAATAATTCCTTGTTATAGTCATTATGCACCTGACTCCATGCATACTCTTTCTCATCCTTTCATGGGCAAAAATGAAAATTATAATTTTCTGTTTAAAGTATTCAGAAATAAAAATAACTCCGGGGCTGCGAGCGAACTTCTCATCCTGACTTGAAAACATTATATATTTATATTGTTCTTCACAAAATGAAGAAAGATAACCCAGGAACAGAGAGCGAGACAAACAAATAAAGGGGAGGAAGTAATCACACAACATATTACAACTTCCCATATGACGGGAGATTATTGTGAGAGAGCCAGCTGGTGAAATCATTGGTTTTTCACTCTCTTTTCTGCTACTTTCAAATTTGCTTTGTGCCTCTAGGGAAATGAGGTTGAATGTCTCATCTCATTCCTAGAAGCAACAAATCTCAGAAAAAGAAATCAGTTCAGGTCTCAGAAGGAGCTTGCGCTGAATGCGAGGCTGTAGAGGTTGCATTGTGTGGAATAGTTGGCTCACATCTTACCTTGAGGTCTGGTGGGGCCCAGGTCGGTGCCTGTCTGGATCTTTCTGGAAGAATTAATTGGCTCTTCAGAGCCTTCACCCTTCCACATGGATTTCCTGAGCAGCTTTCCCTTCAGCGGATGGTCTAGCTTTGACTAAATAAATTCCTAGAAAGAATTGGTGATTTTTACTAAATAAAATGAGATGGGGGGAGCAGATACTAATGAAGAGTGCTTTCGTGAGCTACTAAGTGAAGATGGGTGATCTCCTATCACACCTGTGGGTGGACACTGTCAGTTTGAGTGAGTGCAGATTGTCCTCTGTGTACCATGTAGACAAAGAAATAAGAGGCAGGAAATGAATTCTCCCGACACATGTCTAGCCACATTTTAGCAGTTACTAGCTGCACCTCAGTTAAGTTGAGGCAAAGCATCTCTGTGAAATAAGATAATTATACCTGATGGCTCAGTTTTCTGCTGAAGCAGAGTGGCTTTTCTAGGTAATTCAGAATCAGATGGAAACCACTGTCACCCTATGGCGAGCTATGTCTCAGGATAGAGACAATGAAACAAGATAGTCTTATTTGACCTGCATCACATGACAAACCAAGAATGTATAATAATAGCTATATAACCCTTAAACTTTGTGAAAGCCAGTACATTCCAGCAATGGTATACAAGTCCTAGAGTCAATAAAAAGGATTAGAGTTGTCTGTGTTCGTTTCAAAACTGAGTTTCTAAACATTAGGTATAGGTATAGTCGGAGAATTGCATCCTTAATTTCAAAACAATTATAAAGTGAAACAAAACTGTACTCTTAGGAAATTTCTTTCTACATTTATGTAAGGAAACTGTTCTTGGTGAGTGGAGCCCCAAAGCTGGACTGTTGTCAATTATTGAAACACAGAACCTGCATTTTTGCAAAAATAAAATGATGTTTCACATAAATAAATAATAAGCTGGGCTTTTAAAGTGCATAAGATGTGTGAGGCATTCCATCAAGATAGCCATGATGAAACCTGGTCAGCCTGTGCACTTTTCCTTTCTGCCCCAGTAACCATTACCCCATCGTAACCAGTAAAGGACTAAGGGTACAATGTTGTCTTGTATGTGTGCCCTTTATTTCTCAGCAACAACTCTATTAGTCTGAGCGGGAGGAAGAAATCTGTTCTATATTCTCTCTCTGGCATCTAGCTATAAACAACTCTTCTTGGACCACTTAAAAAGGGAAGAACTTAGTGAAACTTTGGTGGTTTAGTATTTTCAACATTTTGTAGTCAGGGTATCTCATTCACCTCTGCTGATAAATATGAGCAGATGATTTTAGTCCCAAACTTATTTATAAAGCACACATACAAGGCTAGTTTTGGCCTTCAGTCCCCCCCCAACAGAATTGTAATTTCTCTGACTAGCACTGCCAAAAGTTTGTGAACGGTGTCTGTGTGGCCACCATCCTTAGCGAGCTCTTCATTCTGTTAGTCTTTGGTTTGCTGCTGTAACAACACCGCCAAGGTCAAAGTGCTGGCACATGTGGGGACTCTCCTTGCTGCATTACAACATGGAGGACAGCGTCACACACAGAAAGAAGGAGAGAGCATGAAAGCCGGGGTTTCTTCTTGTAGACTTACTGATACCATCATAGATACCCGACTCTCAGGATCTTACCCATCACTACTAACACACAAAGGCCCCTCCTCCAAAAGCTATCAAGACGAGAATGTGGGGATTAAGTTTCAAACATACATAAGAACTGTGGAGACATATTCTCCAAATATTTTTCTGCAATCAGCAAAGAAGATTCATTCTCTTCTGGAAGTCTCAAAATAATTCTTCAAAGCAATCTCCCAGAAAAGTGAGATTTTAACTCATTCCGACTATCCTTTAGTGCGAGTAAGGAAAACCTTCAGAATCAGCTATGGATAGAAGCATAATCTCACAAAATTAGAAAGAGTCTAGTGCTCCAGGCACACACGTTTCTATTCCCACTATCTTTGCTAACAACTACCATCATAACCTCCTACCCAGGACTAATCTAGAATGGCTACAGCATGTGGCAGGCTGTACCAACAGAAGCCCATCCTGAAGAGACAATGAGATCAGTTCCAGCACTGGTGAAGACAACATGAAAGCTGCAATTAGAACTGCCATGTTGGAATGTCTAGGCATCTTGATATGACTGTCTACCACAGGATGGTAGAGTATTGAACACATTTTGTGAAGAGTACAGCTTCCATTTATCCATGCTTTGGTCTCATCCCTCAGAGAGGACTCTGAAATCAGCAAAGAAGATCCCTTTTCTGGAAGTCACTGACTGATCTCAGGGGTGCTAAGTGTGGTTAAACAGGGGACATTTTTGTCATATACTCAAATGACACATCTGGAACTTGCCACCTTCCCTTGACCCATTTCAACCTGTTTAATAATCAGACACAGAAAGTTAGCTTTTAGGCCCTTGTTGGCAAGTTGTGACTACCATCCTTCTGAAGGCTGGGAGCAATTCAATGCCTACAGCATGAGCACAGTCTGCTGACTGTACTTGTCTTTCTCCATTTCTCAAAGTTATGGAAGTGGGTCCAGGCTGTTGGGCTCCAGTAAGCATGATCAGAAGACTTACCACGAGATCTTTACTGTCACATGTAATCGAACACTCTGTAAAAACAACTTTTGTGATAATGCAGATGCTTCCTTGCCCATAACAGCCAGTGGCAACACCAATCATGGACTTCTACAAGGTTTCTGGCAGAAACACAGACCACAGACATCACGCAGCCTCTGGCTACAGTACAGATAACAGACCTCAACATGATCCCTGGTAACAGCACAGGCTATGGACATCAATGTGGCCTCCTGTGGCAGCACAGACTAAAGACATCCACATGACCCTTGACAAAATCTCAACTTCTTAAAACTTTTGTGCTGTTGCTCCAAACCTACAGAAAACACGGACCTTTGTGGATGATCCACATCCAAATTCCAACAGCATAAATTGGAGGTTAACCAGACTGTCAAAGTTTAAGTCTTGTGATGGTTTGAGTGAGAATGTCCCTCAACAGGCTCAGGTGTTCGAATACGTAGTCCCCAGCTGATGGCTCCTTTGGGGTACATTTAGGAAGTGTGGCTTTGCTCTAAGAAGTGTATCACTGATGGTGGGCTTTGAAGTTTCCCATTTCCCTCTCTCCACTTCTTATTTGTGGTTGGAGATGTGAGTTTTCAGTTGTTCCTAGCACCGTATCATGTGCTTGCTGCCATATTTCTCGGCCACGATGGACTCTTGCCCCAATTGAGCCATACACCAAATAAACCCTTCCTTTTTTAAGTTGCCTTGGTCAGGGTGTTTTATCACAACAATAAAAAATAATTAATAAAAATCTTGACATACTTCTGATTCTGGAGGTGGGATGATTGAATTTTCTTTAATGGATCCTTCGGGGATGAGTCTATGTGACTGATGTCTGCAGCCTCTAGCTCTTCAGATCCATGCAAGTGTGTCATACAAGACCATGCTCTCTCGGCTTGCTCCATGCCAGTTATTGCATGCAATGGAAGTCACAGTGCCTGACTGCTGTGTCTCAGTGCAAAATTGTGTGGGCTAGAAATCTCAACTTTGGCATTTCTTCCACCTCTTAGATTGTCTTGTAATTTGGAATTTTATGGTCTCCTTTTTAAATTCTCTCTTTTTATACTTTGTCAGAACTTGAAGATTCTGCTCCTCCTAATCTTGCTCTTTCTCCCTTTTATTGTTCGTAGATTTTACTCTCAACACATCTTTTATACTTCTAAGTATGTCTTGAATGCTGCTTCTCAGAAACCTTAAACTGATGTATTTACTAGGTAGCATAGGCTAGACCCTGCTCTTGACTGTGCTTCCATTTATGGGGGCCATGCTAATGGATACTGAAAGCTAAAGAGATGTCAGGTAGTAAGACGTGTCAAAGGTAGTGACCTACAGATGCCATGGCTTTCTCGAGTCTACAGATACTAAATATGTGTTCAGCATGAAGTAGGTATTCTTCAATTGCTTGCTGCATAGATGGATACTGAATGGTGAGTGAAATACAGAAAGAGTTATTAGTTATTATAAGAAAAACAAAAGTGACTCAAGCCCTTAAACATGAGTTAATATCACAATGTTTAATATGTACATATTATAAACCTTTTTCTGGTTCCAATTGTAACTGCTTATATTTTAGATGAGAATCCAGACGGGGTAGAAAGGAATAAGATCCAGCTTTTAAATAAGACTAAACCAACTGCCAAGAGCAGGCTCTCTTTCCCTCGTGTGGAATATCAATCACAAATCTAGTGCAATAATGACAGACTCAGAAAGGAGCCCTCTTCTCTTCAAGCAGCAGCATCTGTAGATAGTTGGTGATTTAGACATTGAGACACCGTACCCCAAATGCTCTCTTGTCATGGCAAGGACAGAGAAAAGGTTTCTCCACCAGGACTAATGGAAAGAGAGTAAATGCAACTATTCCTCATGTGCTTTGATATTGTAAACATGGATGCATTACTCTCAAACACTCAGGCTAACTTGCTTACTGCACAATTAGATCACCTCCAATCACACATGGAAAGAGCTTAGGTTAATCTAATCAGTGCAGGCATGCTCCATTTATTACCGCTTTGGATGTCTTTATGATGTTACCAACTGATCTATAAACATGCTCTTAGGTGAACAGAGCTTATTTTAGACATAGATGTTCAGTAGATTATAGTTTGGGCGGGGGCAATCCAATTTTTATCATAATTCTGAGAGTTGTAGAAAAATTTAAACTCAAAAAATTAGAACATGTTTTCTCCCTGAAAAACATGTGGTATGGTATTAGTTTACTACTTGACTGGAAGTTTGAGTTTTGTTCTTCAGGTTCCATTGACCTTTTCTTTAGAGACTTTTTTCATAAGGCAAGTGAGAAGTGGGTGCAAAGGAGGTGAAAAGGTGATTACATATTATGGCTCAGCTAGTAGTCTAGGCACTTCAGGTAGTGCCTTAACTCTACAGTTGTTCACTCAGTGAGGCGTGAGGTGTGTTGGGGGGGAACCTAACATTCACAATAATTTAAAGGCATGTTTTTGTGGCTCCTGGACTACTCTCTAAGCTTCCAACCCCCTTGTGTTCACAGTTTAGATGATGTGACTGGCCCATCTCCTAGTGGAGTGATGCTCTCTGGTCACAGTTTAGATGATGTGACTGGTCCATCTCCTAGTGGAATGATGCTCTCTGGTCGCAGTTTAGGTGATGTGACTGGTCCATCTCCTAGTGGAGTGATGCTCTCTGGTCATAGTTTAGATGATATGACTGGC
>LOEQ01004238.1:100475-117520 GCA_001685075.1 Bramus lutescens
ATGGCAAGCCATTAGAGTCTGGTAGAATAACTACTAGGTATACAACTAAAGGCAATGACTGCACTTTCTCCTAATATCTGTATGAAAATGTTCAGCTACCAGGGATATTTAACCCTGCCTGGCTGTCAATGGGCCCAGTCTAGTGCAGACTCACCTGAATTTGTTGAGAGTTTGTGATTGGAATGACTGTGTGTTGCCAGAAGATGACATTTTATAACTAACTCTTCTTCAAATCTTATACCTCATGCTGTCTTTCTACCCCCTCTTCCTCAATGTTTCTTGACATCTTCTTTAGGACTGAACACTCAACCACCACTTATCCACAGCATCTTGTACAGCAATAAATTTCTGCTTTAATTGTGGTTCTTTAAGTCACAAGTTTCCTATCTAAAACTTGGAAGAATAGAATTTGCTTCATCTAACACTAACCCTAACCCCACCCTAACCCTAATCCTAACCTTAATCCTAACCCTAACCCTAAGTATTGAAGATAAATAAAATACTGAAAACCAAGTGATTGCTATGGAATATGACAAGATTCTTAGCATTTTATTGTGATAAACTACATTTGGAATCTCATTCATTCTGATAACCATTCTTTATAATGCTACATTGTCAAAAGATTGGTGGCAGTATTGTTCTAACTGTGTAATATCCATTCCCATAGCTCTTCTCAAGTAGTTAGCTGAGAACCATTCACAAGGATGGTGGAGAGATTACCAGCTTTTTGCTTTCCTTTTGGGAGCAGTCAAAATCTATGTTTTTTAGTAGAAGGAAAGAAAATATAGAGAATTTTGACCCAAAGTTTTAGAACACAAATACAGAATATGTATAGAAAAAATCGTAAGTAGGCAAGGAGTTAAGTTTAGTTGCATACTTTTTATGCACACATGTATTTATTGCAGTTGTTGAGAATTAAAGATCCAGCTGGGTGTTTGTTATAACCATGGCACAGACTAAGAGGCTATCCTGGTAGTGTGTTTTTAGTATCATTTTTAAGTGGTATAATCTTCTTGTTTGGCAATATTTACCTTAGAATCACCTCCTTGATGCAGAGGCTTTGAGCAACAGTTGGAATACTACTAAAAGTCTTTGGTCAAATCCCTCATCTCCCTGAATTGCCTGAGATAAGTATAACATTTAAGCCTATCCTGTACTTTCGGTGAAATGAAATGATCTGGACCTCTGGCATGCTGAAGTCTTTTGTCAATGAACAAATTCCACAGTAGGCAAGGTACACTGTATGTCATAAAACATTAAAAAANTGGGCCCAGTCTAGTGCAGACTCACCTGAATTTGTTGAGAGTTTGTGATTGGAATGACTGTGTGTTGCCAGAAGATGACATTTTATAACTAACTCTTCTTCAAATCTTATACCTCATGCTGTCTTTCTACCCCCTCTTCCTCAATGTTTCTTGACATCTTCTTTAGGACTGAACACTCAACCACCACTTATCCACAGCATCTTGTACAGCAATAAATTTCTGCTTTAATTGTGGTTCTTTAAGTCACAAGTTTCCTATCTAAAACTTGGAAGAATAGAATTTGCTTCATCTAACACTAACCCTAACCCCACCCTAACCCTAATCCTAACCTTAATCCTAACCCTAACCCTAAGTATTGAAGATAAATAAAATACTGAAAACCAAGTGATTGCTATGGAATATGACAAGATTCTTAGCATTTTATTGTGATAAACTACATTTGGAATCTCATTCATTCTGATAACCATTCTTTATAATGCTACATTGTCAAAAGATTGGTGGCAGTATTGTTCTAACTGTGTAATATCCATTCCCATAGCTCTTCTCAAGTAGTTAGCTGAGAACCATTCACAAGGATGGTGGAGAGATTACCAGCTTTTTGCTTTCCTTTTGGGAGCAGTCAAAATCTATGTTTTTTAGTAGAAGGAAAGAAAATATAGAGAATTTTGACCCAAAGTTTTAGAACACAAATACAGAATATGTATAGAAAAAATCGTAAGTAGGCAAGGAGTTAAGTTTAGTTGCATACTTTTTATGCACACATGTATTTATTGCAGTTGTTGAGAATTAAAGATCCAGCTGGGTGTTTGTTATAACCATGGCACAGACTAAGAGGCTATCCTGGTAGTGTGTTTTTAGTATCATTTTTAAGTGGTATAATCTTCTTGTTTGGCAATATTTACCTTAGAATCACCTCCTTGATGCAGAGGCTTTGAGCAACAGTTGGAATACTACTAAAAGTCTTTGGTCAAATCCCTCATCTCCCTGAATTGCCTGAGATAAGTATAACATTTAAGCCTATCCTGTACTTTCGGTGAAATGAAATGATCTGGACCTCTGGCATGCTGAAGTCTTTTGTCAATGAACAAATTCCACAGTAGGCAAGGTACACTGTATGTCATAAAACATTAAAAAAATCATTCAAACAAAAGAAAATAATAAACTGGGAGGCTATAAATCTCCAGCACCCTTGGTGACTGTTAAAAGTCTGCCAAAATTCTCGGTCTAATGATGTGATTCCAATCAACCCAATTTATCAACCTTATGGGCTGATTAAAACTATATCACTCTGTTAAGATTAACTCTTTACTGCTGGGAATTAAGGTTCGGTGAAGTGATACACAAGACTGGTCGCCTAGGAGCCAGGGACTCCACATCCTTAACAGACTTTGTGATTCTTAAGTCTTTCACCTATTAATACTCACATAGGAGTTTTACGACACCATATAAAGAAATACCGTTTAAAAAGCATACATTTAACATGAAATCAGCACCTATTTTCAGAAAGGAATCAATTCAGCCTAGAAACAGCCCATCTGACCCCTCTCACTGAGCCTGCAGTCCTAATGCTCCCTCAGGTATAGAATCAGAAGGTGTCTGCTTACATACTGGACAGGGAGGGGGCTCAATTAATCTCAGAAAAGCATTCTTTGTCTAGGAAAAAAAGGTCTCATTCCACACTTTTTCCACATAAAGATGTGACATTCAAGTTGAAGTGGATGGAATTCGTTTTTATGAATAGGGCCCTTGCTGACTAATTCTTTCCTGGGAAGGGTACTGGGCAAATGCTATCCAGATGCGTTCCTCTGGACTGGTTCCCAGTCTGGAGAAGTGAAAACTCCTATATGGCAGTGTAATACAGAGCTGCAGGGAAGCCCAATATCCAGGCAAGTAGTGCAACACCACCCCGCCCCTGCCTGCCTGTTCTCTCAAAGCCAGAGCTGTCACAGAGCTCTTGCATGTCATTTTGATGACTCAGACTCATCTGGAACAGTCTATTTCTGCCTCCCCTCATCCACAGCAGAAACATAACCAAACCAAAATGGCATAGTAAGGTTGTTATGTAGTTTCTCAAAGCTGAAAACAAAGAATTTTACCGATAGATGTCTATACATTTATCCTTTTAGTAAAACAAGGGAAGGAGGAAACTTGTTCCCAAACTGTTGTCAAATCTTACAGATTCTCTTCAAACTCTAGTCTTCTTCTTTGGCCTTCCCTTTGCTGTAGGGTCCCTCTTCTGCTTAGTTAATGATTAGCTGTAGTCCATGGTTCCATCTACTGATTAGCTGTAGTCCATTGCTGTATCTACTGATTATCTTCAGTCCGCAATCCTATCAGCTGAATAGTTACAGCCCTTAGCTCTATCTACTGATAAGCTATAGGCCCAGCAACACTGTGGCCCTGCTTCATTTAGGAACACACACACACACACACACACACACACACACATATTCTCTATGGCTTTAAGTCTGTTTTTGAACAGGATGTAGTTTCTTGTTCTGATATAGTATAAAGACACTCCATCAGTCAGCCCTAAGAACAAACTCCAGACTCTCCTGACTCACTGCTGTTCATTCTTCCTTGGTGGGACTAAGGGTGATTTTCTCGCTGAGGATGGAATCATACTTTTTGGTTAATATCTCAGATGTATAACTTGTTGCTTGGCCATCCTGTATAGCAATTCCGTTTCCTTCTTCAAGCACTGTGTAGAGTTAATAGTGTGTACTAGAATGTAACTTTTCAGAGCAGGAAATGGGAAGAAGTACATTTCTAACACCTACTCAAGTATATAAGTTAGCTCAATACTATGACAAATATTGTAGGCTATGTGGTTTAAACAACAGGAGTTTTCTAGAGGCTGGAGAGCATGAAGCCCAGGACAAAGGGGTCCATAACTCTGGTTTCTGCTACATGCTAAGGTGTACATTCTCACTATATTCTCCCAGTCTGTTCTCAGTGTGTATACAGAGAGATCATTGATGACTCTTCCAATGAGCACATCAGCTCTATTGGATTAGAGTTCAAGTTATGATATCTCATTCTTCATGCAGACCTCTTTAGAAGTTTTGTCTCTAATATGATCCCACTGAGAGCTCCAACCTCATGTTTTGATTTGGAAGGGACACAATTCAACTCCTATCAAGACTATTGTATTTTAAGACAAAAAATATAAAATAAGTGAACACATATTGGAGCTGTTGATCAGAATTACATAAATTAATATGCTTTGAGAGTTCCACAAATTCCATTTCTAACTTTAATGCTTACCTCTATCTGTGATCAAATATTTGATTGTTGATTGCTTATCTTCTGGTAAATGTTCCCTGATCACCCCAGCTCATCCCCATACCCTATCTTGACAGAAGGATGTACTCGTATAAGACAAAACCATTGACAGCTAGCATGAACTCGGTCTGTCATATCCACATCTGGTAAAATCAAGCATTGTTTTTATCACTAAAGTGTCAAGTAAATTTTACTCATGCTTTCTATGAACAGGTTCTTGATTCTACAATCATCATAACTTCTGCTTGATTAATGTAGTCTATGGTTAATTAATTGGTTCTTGAAGTGAGATTAGGGATTTAGAAGAAAAAAGTGGGGAGAGAGAGGTGACTCAAAAGGATAAAGGTGACTATTGTCAAAGTCCATTATATAAATTCATGGAAATTTCACTTCAGCAATTAATATATGTTAAAAAAGAATCACTTAAAATGTTATACATGCCCTGAGCAATGTTAAAATACCTTAAGGTACAAATACCAAGGAAAGATCATAGATAATCATTATTGTCGTATGTAAGATGTTTTCATTTTTTTCTGCATGCACATTGTTTGTATTTTATGATTTTATATAATACTTTGTATGTAGTAGCCCATTATATATGATACTTTATAGTAAAGAAGTATGATTTAGCATAGAGTGAGTGGAACATAAAATGCTTGAATATCAAATGGGATAGGATGTTATATAGTATCAATTATATATAGTATTATATGAGAAGGCATTTACATTATTAAACCATAGTATACTATAATATAGTTTAAACTAATAATATATATTGTGCTTTGTAAGAATACAACTATTAATATATGTTATTTTTCTGATTTTTAAATTACATTTTAATTTGATATTTACCTCTTCTGTGGGATGTTAGTGTAATGTATGTACTCAAGGCAGGGGATCACTGTAGTGGGAGGCTGCTTTTTGGTTCCTGGCTGCCTGACTAGCTTTGACCCAAAAAATCACACAGAAACTGTATTAATTAAATTACTGCTTGGCCCATGAGCTCTAGCTTCTTATTGGCTAACTCTTACATCTTAATTNACAGCCTAGCTTTCCCCACCTAGTTCTGTTCTTCCCTGCAATAGGCTCAAAGCAATTCTTTATTCATTAACCAATAAAAGCAACGCACAGACAGAATGACCTCCCACACCAGATCACCTTAGCAATTCTTACACATTCGTGGTCCTTAACTTCTATGTTAAATTATTTAGACCTATGCACAGTGGTGTGTTTCTGTTCTAACATTGACTTGTATGTCTTATTACTTTTACATTAGTTTTTTATTCCTTCTAACATGTTTTTCTCTGTGCTCTCTATTTCAAGCTAGAAAAATTCCTAATTGATAAGAAGCAATCAAATATTTGCTTCCCTGTTGCTAAGTTGACTTCCAAGTAATGGCAAAGAATTTTAAACACCAGCACTTAAATGTTGCAAGAATATATGGCTAGAATGAAAACTTTATTAGTTTTTTAGTAATAAACAAAATGCCTATTTCTTTGTTAAACACAGTAAAGTCCTTTCTCAGTGAACTCTGTATTGAGCTTTGGTTGACAGTCATCCTTCAAAGGTAATGATGTCTGTTTCCATTCTGATACTGGCAATTTCCTCATGATACATTAGACCTTGCCCTGAAGCAATTGAGAATATTTACTTTTTGTATTTTACTTATTTACTTACCTTCTTGCTTGTTTGTGCAGACAGGAGCCTCAGCATACCAGTGAAGATCAGAGGACAATCTTTGAGAATTATTTCTGTCTTTGCACTATGTAGATTTCCAGAATTGAACTAAATGGGCAGATTTAACTCCTAAGCAATATTGGGACCTTACCATTCCTACAATATTTCTTATACTTAAGATTTCAGAAGCTCATTGGAAATTTATATTGTTCACATGGTTCCTTGGAAATTAGATTGCCATTTAGGTATGATTTCTGTAGCCTAATGTATCTATCTATGATCTTCATTAAAATACTTCTGCAGACCTCAGCATAAAAATTTAAATTCCTACAAGTTCTAATGATGAAAAGATTTCAGAATTTTAAAAAAGGAGATAGAACATTAACCAGTTTCACAGTATGAGGGCTTATGTATTGACAAGCAATTAAAATAAAACAAATACCTTTACCAATTTCATATTCTGTAATGTTTAATATCTAAACATATAAAATAACTTGATATAGAATGTCCTTCTGCATTCTGTGATTATGTGTTTCTCTTATTGGTTGATAAACAAAGCTGTTTCAGGCAATGCCCAGGCAGAATATTCCAAGGTCGTAAATGGAACAAAGACACACACTCACACAGAGAGAGAGAGAGAGAGAGAGAGAGAGAGAGAGAGAGAGAAAGAGAGCAGACGATGCCATTTAGCCACCCAGGAAGAGATATGCCAACAGCAACCCAGGGAGAAAGATGCCAGAACAGAGGTAACACCATGACCATGTGTGATACACGGGTCAGTAGAAATTGATTTGCTTATAAGAGGTAGAGCTAGCCGGTAAGAAGCATAAGAAATTAAACAAACAATTATAATATATATTAAGGCTCATAGTGGTTATTTCATAAGCAGCTTCAGTGATGTGGTGGCGGAGAGAAACTGGCCTAGTGGGACTGTGGGATGGAGAAAAGCATTCAGCTACAAGAACTAAACAAAACTGGGCATCAAGAAAAAAATACTCAATTAAGAAATTAGGTACAGATTTAAGCAGAGAGTTCTCAAAAGATGAAACACAAATGTCTGAAAAACACTTAAAGAAATGGTCACCATTATTAGCCATCAGGAGTAAAATGCAAATCAAAACTACTTTGGAATTTATTCTTACATTAGTCAGAATGGACAACATCAGCAAGACAGATGATGGTTCATGCTGTGAGGATGTGGGAAAAGAAGGTCACTTATTCATGACTGGTAGGAATGTAAAATTGTATAGACAATATGGAAATCAGTGTGGCAGTTCATCAGGAAGCTGGGAGTATGTCTACCTTAAACAGAGCTACACAACTCTTGGGCATACACCCAAAGGACTCTACATCTTACCGTAGAGATGCTTGCTCATCCATGTTCACTGCAACTCTATGCATAATAGCCAAAAATTAGAAACAGCCTAGATGTACCTTTATAAAAGACTGGATAATAAAGTTATGGTACATTTATACAATGGAATATTGCTGAACTCTTAAAAACAAACAAAATTATGAAATTTATAGATGAATATATAAAGATAGAAAAAATCATACTGAGTGAGGTAACCCAGATTATAAAAGACACAAATTGTGTGTATTCTTTTATATGTGAATGTTACCAAGAAAACCTCTGATAGGCATGCTACAATCCACATAACCACAAAGGTTAGAGAGCACAGAAGTAGTAGGGAGATCTCCCAAGGAAGAGGAAATATAGAATAATGATATGTAACTAGAGAGACCGGAGGGAAACTGGATTGGGAAAATAAATGGGGAGAAGAGATGTAAGAGAGGAGGATCAAGTAATACTAAAGGCCACTTGGGGGAGCATGTGGAAACCTATTATAATAGAAGCTTCTTAAAATATATACATATATGAAAGAATTCTAAATGAAGACAATGCTCCAACTAGATATCTTTAGTCACCAAGTGAAACCTCCAGGTCCAGGAAAGGATTCCATCTAATTTAGCTGTTGGCCAGAGGGGCCCCATGGAAATGCCCACACATCTGAGTATTGGCAAGGTGATTTGTTGCTAGCCACAAACTGATGGTAAGTTTTTAGTGCGGAAGATGCCATTCACATATTTCACTGAACGTGAAGAAGCTAAGCCTGTACCCAAATAGAGCCTTCACTGCTATGCCTAGTGTTCCTGATACTGAAAATTTCTCTGCATGTTACCAGTTGATGATGGACAACCAGCAACCCAGCTCCAAACCTTGTGATCTACAACAGTGACCTGCCTACATGATCTGCTTGTGCAATAGTAACACAAATGTGAAAGTAACTAACCACTCTCTGATTAGATTTAAGGCTCACATTGTTAAATAGAGCCCAGGCCTGATACTGCTCAGTGGCCAAGAGCCTGAGACTAAATAGGCTGCAAGCATACGTGAAAATCAAATACCATTGTTCTGCTAAAGAAACATAGTATTACTCCTAATAATATTCCACTATACCCAGATATCAGTGCCTAATGACATTCCTAATGACATAATGACATAGATGGGTGCCTAATGATGATGTCCTAATGACATTCCTCTCTACCCATAGATCAGAGCCTCTCTCAGCCATCGTCAGTGAAGCTTCTTATTGCAGTAGGATGGGAATTATCACAGAAACCAACAACTGGACAAAGTGCAAAGAGTGGGATAATTTGTGGAATTGTCTTCATCAAACCATCCCCTCCCAGGGCTCAGGGAGCTATGGAGATGGAGTGCTGAAAAATTATAAAAAGCAGAAGGGTTGGATGATACCTAGTAAAGTGTGTCTTACAGACACAAATATGACACACAAATGAATTCACAGAAATTGAGATAGTTTGAACAAAGACCTTAAAAGTTTAATCTACATGGAGTCCCAACACTGAGAGGGGAAACAGAGACAAATTTCTATTCCTAACCAAGATTCTATTTCCCATTAAAATTTCTTGCAAAGAAAAATCTAGTTTTCTACAATGGAGTCTCACTTGGTGTACTAACAATGCTTAAAGTAGAAGGCCAACACAAAACAAACTCAGTATTATTTTTGTCTCATATTTCTTTGTTTGGGCTTTTAATTTTTGTCTTACTGGTCTTTTACTAGCTTATTATGGTTTTTGATTCTGTGATTTTATGGGTTTTGCTTGTTTGTGTGTGTTTCTTGTGTTTTTCTTCGTTTTTAAATTTTTTCTGTTGTATTTGTTTGGCTATTTGTTTTATGAAAAGAAAAAGAAAAAGAATAGACATAGAGTTGGGTGGGTGGGGAAGTGGGAAAGATCTGGGAGAATTTGAGAGAGAGGAACCTGCAATGAGAATATATTGTATGAACAATATTATATATTTAAGAAGGAATATCTGTAAGATGTGTTTGTGCTTTAAAACTATTTGTCCTTATCCCTAGAACATAAGTGGATCTTTGGAAAAATCCTGAAAGGGATTGGTATGCATCCATGATATTTCTCATTAGAACAAAAGTTCTCATAGCTTTGGATCATTTGATAGGAAAAATCAAAACACTTTTTAAAATCAGGCAAGTTTCCATAGTGTGGAAAAGGATATTTTTGTTCCAATATTTAGTTGAAAATCTTCATAAATTATAATTTGAAAGAAAAAAGTCTTCACAAAGACTATGAACAACTTCCTTAGAAAAATGATTGTTAAATATTCTTATACAGATTCATAAAACCAGATAGGAATAAAATAAAATCACTATGAAGATCTTCTGATATCAATAGTTCCAGAAAAACAGCAAAAACAAATAAACAAGTAAATATAATTTCATAGCATTTTTATAAGTCTAATGTGTGTCAATATTCTGAATGTTTGTTTACATAAAATGTATAAACCCCAAATGAATGAAAAGATAGAAACAAAGTTAGAAGAAAGTATTACACTTCTGAGATCTTGGACTAATAGAAGCAAGGAAGCAGGATAAGGATGTATCATTACCTAGAAAAATAATGTGATTGTGCAAGAAAATACTAATGAATGAGGAATCCTTGTGAATAATAAATAATTATACAATTAAAATTATCACATCGTTAGTAATGAGGACCACATATTGTAATGTGCAATTTTGAAAGTGGTAAATATCTTAAGTATAGTAATGAATATTTATAAATAATAAATATCCGTAGAATTTCCTTTTCTGTATTTTGAATTTCTATGTGCCAACATATACAATTAAACACAGTGGTCAGTGATAGAAAGTTATTCTTGAGAAATCTCTACAAGATCTTGTTGTAGATTGAGGAGATGAAGTGATATAACATGGTTCTGAAACATGGCTCGTATAAATCTGGTGTAGAAGGTCCTTCTGTTTATGTATTGCTTTCATTGGTTAATCAATAAAGAAACTGCTTGGCCTGATAGGGCAGAATTTAGGTAGGCAGAGAAGACAGAACTGAATTCTGGGAGGAARAAATCAGAGTCAGAGAGCCGCCATGGAGACGCCAGGTCAGACATGGTAAATCTTCCCGGTAAGCCACAACCTCGTGGTGAACACAGATTAACAGAAATGGATTAAATCTAGATGTGAGAGTTAGACAATAGAAGGCTAGAGCTAATGGCCAAGCAGTGTTTTAATTAATGCAGTTTCTGAGTGATTATTTTGGGTGTAAGATAGCCAGGCGGCCTGAACAAGGGGCCCAGCTCCCTGTAACATAAATCATGTGTGTCATCAGAAGTTCTTTATTAAATTTGTACTTTGGAATATATTTTCCACAGTTTGACATTCACTCATGACATTGTCACAAATTCGGTCTCTCCAATGGATCATCATCAAGCTAGGAAATATTCCTCCAAAGAACAAAAGAAAGTAATCTACAGAGGAATGGGAGGATTTCTCCTAAATCCTTATGTGTCCGTGTGTGAATCCTAAGAGTCCATGAATACCTCCATACAGCATCCTTATTTGCCACTCATTTACCAAGTGGCTGGTGTTCACAAGTCCCCAGTGTCAGGGCAGCCTACCCTGGGACTTCCTGTGGATAGTGACTTTCTCTGGATATAACTCAAAACTGGCACTTATAAAATTTTTCTGCTAAGTACGTCAAACCAACACATCTCAAAGCGGTGTGTGATTAGTTTAAAATCTGCAGGACCAGCGAGAAGTGACAGAAATATTAATTCCATTCAGAAAGGGTGCCCTTATATACTCCAACTGAGCTTCCAATGGGAGACTTTCCCAACATTCACAGTAGATTTCCTGTTCCATGCCATAACCATGCTTCACACAGGCATCACAGAGTTACTGCATACTATGTTACTGTTATGACTTCCACACATATGATGCCAGTGGTGTAGTAGACTAATCTGGTATTCTGTGTGGTGCCAAATAAGTAGACTCCATTTGCAATCCAGTTTATGCCAAACAATAAAAGAACTGATATAACACCAAAGCACAGTGCAGGAAGTATAGTGCTACCTCTGCCTAGTAAAAGTGATCTGATTTGTTGATTATTGCAGAAAGATAATAAAAGGACAACTGGAAATTTGTATGACTTGTGACGTGAAAGAGGGGTCTAAAATCTTGGTTCTACCTCTTTTTTTTGTTTTGTTTTCTGCCTGGCCAGAAGACAGACAGCTAGTATACCAGGAAAAGCATGAGACTATCTTATCCTATAGCTATGAGAATAAGAAGTGAAAGGTGCATTCTTCCTGAGACAGGATAGTTGTGCTATTTTCAGAAGCTTGCACAAATATGCTATTAACACTAAGAGGCATTAATGAAAGCCATCATCACAGAGCTGACTATAAAACTGAGGAGCCACAGAGACAGCAGAAATGGAAAAATGAGGCTGATTATAAAACCTCTAAAACACATAGTAGAGCATTTCTATTCTCTTTAAAGTTGTTACATGTCTTTGTGTAAGTTCTTGCAAAGCGTACATTTCTGATCACACAGATTCTGAAGCATATATTTTTATTGACACATTGGAGTCGAATTTAAGCATGGTACTAGAAAAGAATTTCTGCCTGTTTCCTTCTGTTTTCCTTCTTTGATCTATCAAAGTTTAATTCCAGGGAGGATTATGATTATGAAATTTTCCTCTGAGAAAGTTGCATATCTTATATTTAAGATTCTTGAACTTTTACATATTCCTAGGGATTATAGTGAGTTCTAGAACCTGTGAAGAGGCTGGTCTGCATACACTTGGGAGATGCACACAGCATATTCAAGACTTAAGTATAGCTGGCCCTATGGTGTGGTAAATAATGAGTGATCCTGGCTACTTGTTCTTGGGATACTCTTCAAAACCATGCATCCAGTCATCAGATCCTTGCTGTAGGCCTTTAGGTAGTAATAACATGGACCCAAGGGACAATGAACTGAAGATGATCCTTTACAAATAGCTTTCTCCTCAGCTTCTGGGAAATAAACTTATAGCATGTATAGTGAGATTTCCCATGTATAGCATGTATACAGAGCTTTTAAGGGAAAATATTTTACTATTTTATTTACCTTTCACATTAAAATTAATGTTATGATCATTCAGTAAACACACTGATAGATGAGCTTGGGAAATCCTACATTCATAAAGAAAAACAAAATCAATGTGTGATCCAAAGAACCAAGCCAGTACAGTGGTAAGAAAAACATGGTAAAGATCTATAATGATGGGTTGAGAAGACGTTTCGGCTCCATTTGATCCAATTCTATCACTGTCAGCTTGAGTTTCTTCATCTATCTTTCCACTGCCATCTCAGAGTAGAGACTCCTGGCCATGTTTCTTCTTTCCCTTGTTGCTGATATCTTAGTGATTTTGACAATAATTCTATAAGCACATCCAAAGTTAGCAGTTCCATGAAACTCACCTTTGAACTGTCTACCTTTAAAAGAGCTCCTACTTGTCAGTCATAAAGCACACTTTTTCCAGTGCTTGTTCTACATCCTCACTTTGATACAAGATCTGTCTTTGCATCTGGTGGTATTCGCATTCTTCATTGTCCAGTGTATGTGATGGACACAGCAGCGAATGGTCTAACTATACCATTGGGACTATAAGAACACATCTGTTTTTAACCATGAAAATTATTGTACCTAATGAGTTTGCAAGCATGAATAATATTGATCCCTCCATGCACACTCAAAAACCTGCCTTGACTTTTCATGTTAAACATTATCACTTGATAATCAGAGCGATTCTAACTTAATTATCAATGTGTCCCTGCATGTCTCAGTTAGGAAAACTATATACTAATGATTTATTAAAAATTAGAAACATTTGCCCTTAAGGGATATCCAGGACATTGCTCAGTCCTAAGAGCTACATTTCTTTCAGAGGCTTCTAAGAAGTTTGTCTATTTTCCAGGTCCATTTAATCCTTGGCCTATTGACTGAAACTATTAATGCCATGAGAAAAATCCTGGTACACTTATCACAGCATCATTTCAGAGCTTAGAGGTGTAGCAGTTGAGGGTGACATCATGGATATTCGAGTATGAAATATGGACAGAGGCTTAACTTACTTCATATGACTCACAGTTTCCGTCACATAGTAACATTAAATTCAAATTCATGAGTTTGGTGATAATGGCCCTCTAATCCTTCACCAACCTCCCCACTCCGACATCCTTCTCATTAACTCATGAAAAGTGGCATGGGATAGAATTAGCAGTTTTAGTAATTTTAATTAATTATAGTTTACAATATTTTAGTATATAGTTTTCAAATTAGATATGAGAACTTTATAGTTTACAGTTATTGAGAAGTATAGAAATGAACAGATTAGTCTATGTTATTGGTGCTGGAGAGCATATGGGTACAAACTAGATCTCTTTTGCCGTCTCTTTCCATGATCTCCAAAGAAGATCATGTGACTGATCTCGTTTGGTTTATAGGCTAACTCCCAACTCCCAGATGACCTTGGGAGAGACATTACTTCATCTTCCAGCTCAGGGTTATGAACACTGTAATAGAGAAAATAAAACTTATTCATTTGCAACCTTCTTCTCTGCACCATTCATCTCTTCATCTTGTAAAAGTATTTATCAAAATAAATAAGAAAAGGATATTCACCACTACCAACTGAAGCCTAGTAACACAGTTGTTTGTTACAACTGAAGAACTATGTGGTCAGTAAGTTCCATAACAAATGGGACGTTCTTAAGACAAACAATATTCCAGGTTTAATTTGCTTTTCTTTCTTTTCCTGGAAATTTTGTCAATCAAGACTTCTATACTACGAAATGAGTAGAACTTAAAAATTTTAAAGTCTAATATACAAAAGCCTCAGCTTGAATTATTTCACGAGTCAAGAGATGATTTTTTTAGAACATACTTGCAGTAATATGACCTTTGAAGAAAGGAGAAATTATATGTTAATTTATGTAGTAGAGTTATTTAGATAGTCAGCATTCATATTTCTGTGCTACCAATAGTGATTTGGAAAGGGAAAACTTTACTTGAGAATTTTTAATTCATACTAGCAATGTTGTTTGCACCTCTGAAAGAGAATCCATGGAATGGATTTGCATATTTTAAGAATCTTATTCATTGTACTACAGTGCTATATCATTCTAGACCTGAAAATATAAGGTATTTTTTTAAATATGTAGTTGAGAACACCACTCTGGTTTATAGGTTTTACATTTTAATTATTATTTTCTGCCTGTAAACACATGTTATGCAACCCTATCTTTGCTTGGCAGTGAGCATATTTGAGAATCTCTGATTAGAATCCATAGCCAGTGGGTTCTTTCACTATCATCAGCAATAAATTTATAATTGAGAGTTTATTTTACAATGAATTTTCAAGGCTAATATTTGTAATGAGGTCATCCTCTCAAGGATTTAGGATTTAGGCTAATGATAGTATCATTTTCAAAATTAGAATCAATTATCAATTCTTTTCTAAAGATTCATTCATATGTGCATTTGTCTCTGTGTGTATACATTGAGCATGTGGTTTCCCAAGTGCGGGAATTCCAGGTAGCTGTGGACTGCTTGAAATAAGTGTTGGGAACTGAACTCAGGTCCTGTCCTAGAGGAGCAAGTCCTCTTACCATTAATCCAAATCTCTATGCTTAGAATAAATTTTTAATTTGTGATACCCAAGTTTAAGTATTATCAGCAAAACCAAATGGTGCCTATATTTATGGTTCTGTCTTAATTTTCAACAGATGTGAAAAATGTTAGTTTTTCATTTGACTATGATATTATACTGCAGTGTGAATTAAATAGATACATACAGAAAAAAGGATATGTGTCTAATGTATTTTCTATACTATTCTTTTTTTCTTTTGCTATTTGTTACTGTGGTAACAGACTAATCTAAATGTTGCAGAAGAAGTGGGCTCTGCTTTCAGAGGAAAAATAAACCTTTTATAGACTAAAAAGAGATGAGAATTCTCAGTAAGTTCTGTATCTATGAGTTAGAGAAAATGTAGATTTAGTCCTCCTTGCAATACTCAGTCTCCTACATAAAGACAGTGGGTGTTCTGTGTGAATCCTTGGGATTCTGATATACACCAAGGACCAGCTGAGACATCTAAAAAACTACCAAATTCTTGGCCTTCCTGCTAAGAGAAAGCCATTGTTGGACTAGCTTAATTGCAGTCTGATAGCCTTATATGGGATTTATTTGATATATATTTATATAATGATATTTAGTATATATTTTATTCTGCAGCTCGATTCCTTCAAGAGAAACCTGACTAATAAACATGTCAGGGATAGCTTCACTGAAAACAGAAACCCAAATTGATGCTGTTTTTTTCCACTTACACTTTATACATCTTACTCCAGTCTTCTTATTTACATGATTCCCTTGCTCTTTTGCAATAAAGAGTTTGGCTCTTTTTATTCTTGCTTTTCTCTTTTCAAAGTTTCAATGTTCAAGTAGGAATATACATATTCCTCAATTCAAAACTGGGGGAAAACATATCCTAAAAGAAAGATTTAAGCTAAGACAGAATAGGGACATTTGTCCATACGTTATAAGGTTCTGGTGCCAATGTTTTAATTTTCTGTTGGGCTAAAACAACTCTCATAAAAATTTGCCATTTTGGGGCTGGAGAGAAGGCTCAGTGGTTAAGAGCACTGGCTGTTCTTCCAGAGGTCCTGAGTTCAATTCCCAGCAACCACATGGTGGCTTGCAATCATCTGTAATGAGATCTGGTGCCCTCTTCTGTTCTGCAGATGTCTTAATTTTCAACAGATGTGAAAAATGTTAGTTTTTCATTTGTCTATGATATTATCCTACAGTGTAAATTCTGCAGGCAGAATACTGTATACACAATAAATGAATAAATAAATCTTTTAAAAAGTTACCATTTTGTAGAAATATGATCCCCTTACAGCTCTTTAGGTCTATAGTGTTGGTTGTTTTGGCTAGCTTTCCTGCCCAAATTTTCTAAAACTAAAGACAAGATATGGTTCAACTGGGCTCTTAAGAAAAAAAAACTGTTAGTACTTTCAATCCCAGCACTTGATAGGCAGAGACAGAAATGGGTGGATCTAGTCTAAGAGTTTGAGGCCAGCCTGGTCTACTCAGTAAGCTCCAGGACATTCAAAGCTACAGAGAAACACTGTCTCAAAACACAACAAAAATAGAAAGAAGAGAAGTGGAGGAGCATGAGGAGAAAGAGGAGGAGGAGGAAGAAGAGGAAGAAGAGGAGGAAGAAAAGGAAAAAGAGGAAGAGGAAGAAGAAGAAGAAGAGGAGGAGGAGGAGGAGGAGGAGGAGGAGGAGGAATATTTGAAGTATTTACTCGAAGCTGATGAGGCTGCTTGCTATCTGCACACCAAATCCCTGGACTGTATTATTTGAAGTTCGAAGACCACACACCTATAGCATGGTTTTATGGTGTGTGTGTGTGTGTGTGTGTGTGTGTG
>LOEQ01004239.1:75268-90277 GCA_001685075.1 Bramus lutescens
GACGAAAGAAATAGATTTGTTAATTCACCAAACTGCAATGTACAGAATGCGGTGGTGGGTTTTACACAGGTTCCATTAGAAAATGTCTTTGTTCATCCTTGCCTATCTGTGTGGCTAAGTGGAAAACCTAACCATGTCTTTAGTTCCAAACCTTCTCAGTGAGGTGGGGATACAGGAGTGGAGGAGGAAGGAAGACAGGGAAGGGGGAGGAGAACTTGAGGGAACAGGATGGTCTAGATGGAGGAAGAACAGAGAGGAAGAGTAAGGAAAGAGATATCTTGACTGAGAGAGGCTTTATGGTGCTAGCAAGAAACCTGGCACTAGAGAAATTCCCAGGAATCCACAAGGATCATCATATCTAAGATCTTAAGCAATTGTGGAGAGGGTGCCTGACCTGACCTTGACCTGGAGTCAGACTATCTTAAATGTCATCAGAGAATCCAGCAACTGGTGGAAGCAGATGCAGAGATCCATAGTTCAATCAAAGACAGGAAGAAGTGATAATATGAGCAAAGGGGTCAAGAGCTTAATAGGGACATCCACTGAGATAACTGACCTCAGCTAAAGGGAGACCACTGACTATGGCCTGACAGTGGGGGAACCAGCATAGGAACAAACCCTCTAAATGTGGGTGACAGTTGTATGCCTGGGACAAACTGTGGGGTCACTAACCGTAAGACCAGGTTTTATCCCTACTGTTTGCACTAGCTTTTTGGAACCCATTCTCTTTGGAGCGATACCTTGTTCAACCTAGATAAAGTGGAGAGAGCCTTGGTCATGACTCAATGCAATGTGCTAGACTTAGGTGACTTCCCAGGGAAAGCCTTAGCATCTCTGAGGAGTGAATGGGGAGTTGGGGAGGAGATGTAGGGAGCAGGAGGAGCGGAGGCAGTGTGAACTGGAATTGATATGCAAAATAAGAAAAGACAGTGCTTTTTAAAAAAACAAATTTTAAAAACTTGAGAGGAAAAAAACAAGACCAGGTGGGCATGGAAGTGGGTAGAGTCTTAGAGGATTTGGAAGAGGGGGAAAGCATAATCAAATATATGTATAAAAATGAAGAATGGAAAAATATTCTTTCTTATCCATTTGAGGACCACCTACCCACTGACTTCTTTAGTGATCTAAACTCTGAAAATAAATTGATTCTAGAAAAAATACTTAACTCATATTAAATTAAACTGATTTGATATATTTATATATTGTAAAATTATTAAATGTGAATAAATCAGTCTTTTCTATTTAAAAAATTAAATTATGTGCCTTACTGTTTGCCTACATGTATTTATGTGTGCCATGTACATACCTTATGCTCACAAGGCCAAAATATGGTGGTGGGTCCTCTGGAATTGGAGTTATGGATGACTTAGATACATTATGTGATACTTAGAACCAAACCCTGGTCCTTGACAAGAGCTGCAAGTGCTACTAAATGATGATACATCTTTCTAGCACCAATAGGTCTCTTTTTGTAGATTATTTTATGTTAATAATTTCAAATATCATTTATTTCATGATGATAACCACATGATTTAGTTTTGATTATTTTGAAATATATAAATATGTCAAAGTTATATTATAACTCATAAATTCACAGAATTGTTATCAATAAAATTTAGAAAATGTCAATTCTTTTGACTTGACCCCTATAATAATAAAATACAAATTTTAAGAAATATTTCTGATATCTGTGTTTTGCATAAAAATAGTACAGACTGCTCCAGATTAAACATTCAGGAAATGAGTTCCCAGACTAATCACAAGTGAGCCACACTTTTTTTCTTGGCCATATAATACACATTTACAACATCTTTTAAATGCATTCTTTCACTTAGAAACTAAATTATGACATCCTGGTTCAAGAAACTTTAATCCAAAATGTGGAAGATATATTAACTCTACTGAGCAGCTGTGACTATCATCTCTTGTAAAGGTACATTACTTTATTATGTTTCATTATTTACCACAAATAACAGTAATGTCAAAAATTAGTGCTTCATCATGCTGCATGGGAATCAAATAGCAGATAAAAATCATGTGTGTGTGTGTTTCCAGTCCTGATTAATCTATTTTTATTGATTGTTTCATGGTAATTAATTAGGGATGAAAAGTTGGATAAATAGCACATCAGATAATCTTGTAGTATTATGGTCTTTCTCTGACCCAGGAAATAATCTGGTGTTGGGTTAGACTCAAGGAAGTCCCATATATAGATGTCTTACTAGAAAACATAGAAATTATTTCACTGTTTCTCTTCTCTGACATGCTGTTGAAACATTGGGTTGAATGGGAGACAAGAAAATTGTGTTTTCATGCCAGGATCAGTTAATTTCCTCATAATAAGAGAACTGATCTTTATTTTCATATGAAGAGACTTGACCAAGGGAAATGCTGTCTCAAGTGTTTACCCAAGTTTGATTGCCTGCTCAGCTTAACCAATTCTTACATGTCATTCACAAAGGAGCTGAGGTGCTTGTACAAAATGTCCAGCCAATTCTCACATCCTTAATGTCACTTACTTCACAAAAGGAAAAGTTTTGCAAATGTCACTGTGGAATTTAGTGAGCCATCCATGAAAATTAGTTATCTGAAGTGTTTTTCTAAGGAGCTTCTGAAGCCATAATGTCTAAATAGAAATTTTCAGAGTCTATCACATCCCTCACAGAGACATTTACTGTTAAAAATAACAACTGTTGTACTAGTTGGGGACCTCTGAGGGAGCAGGCTTGGGCCAGAGACCTCTGTGGGACCAGGCAGGAGTCAGGGACCTCTGAGAAAGCAGGCTTTAGCCAAAGACCTCTGTGGAACCAGGCCCAAGCCAGGGACCTCTAAGGGAACAGGCCTGATCCAGAGACCCTAGCCAGAGCAGGCCCTAGGCAGCATCTCAAGAGGGGAAGGTCTGAGCCAGTGACCCCTGCCAAAGCAGGCCTGAGCCAGCAAGCACAGCCAGAGCAGGCCCCAGGCAGTGACCTTCACAGGAGTAGGAGCAGGCACAAGGGCGTAACCACTGAGGGAGCAGGCCTGACTTAGAGACCTCTGCAGGACCTTGCATACATAAGCAACCTTCACTGGAGCAGGCCCTGAGCAACCATCAAACTCTGCCAGAGCCAGCCTAACCTCAGTTGGAGCAGCCCCAAGAAAGTAGCCTCCATGGGAGCAGGTCCTAACAACCTCTGGGAGGAGTGAGCGACCTCCAGGAACACCAAAAGACTATAACACAAGGAGCAACCATCTGAACCTTTAAAGCACTGGCACTTGGAAAATTCTCAACAGAGAAACACCACTAACTACACCAATCAGAGGAAAAGATGGGTAGACAAGGTAAGTACACACTCAATGCCACAAAAAACAACATGACATCAACAAAAACTAGTGGTCCTTCAACAGCAATGCTTGAACAACCAAATATAGATGAAGCAGAAGAAAATGACTGAAAAAATAGCTTTAGGAGAATGTTTGAGGCATTTAAAGAGGAAATAAAAAATTTCCTCAGTGAAATGGAGGAAAAGACAAAAAATTGAAAGAAATAAAAAAATCCTTAAAAAAAAAAACAAGAAAAAGCAATCAATCAAAAAGGAAAGAAATCATTCAGGACTTGAAAACCAAAATAGAGACAAGAAAACACAAACTGAAGGAATTATAAAAACATAAAATATGTAAAAAAAATTATCAAGAATCACAAATGGAAGCATAAACAGCAGACTACAAGAGATAGAAGAGGGAATCTCAAGTGTTGAAGATTCAACAAATAATAGACTCATCAGTCAAAGAAAACATTAAATCTTAGAAATGATTAGCCCTTTCTGAATCCCTGGATGTGCACAATAAATGTTTGGAAAAGTAACGGAAGTCAGATCTCTCTGATTTACACACACACACACACACACACACACACACACACACACACACAGTGTGTTTAGAATAATATCTGGAAATGCATGAGCCTTGAAGTCAGTAGGTTGCATACTTGTGGTGAGTTGGGGTTTAAAACCATTTATGTATAAATACATATAGGGGTAACGGGGAAAACCTTGTTAGCCAATTATCTTTAAGAGGTGGAGCCCAGGTAAGGCGTCATTTTCTGGGACCCTAAGAAAAACCTGTGCACCACACAGGTGCTCTTTCTCTGCCATTCCCACGGGACACTGCTGTGCTTGGATTTCTCATTTCCTGTTTCATGAGTTTTCCCCTTATAATAAATAAATATATAACTGTTGTATCCTTTAGCTAGCCTGGTTATTTGAACATAGGGGTCAGAGGACAGGATTGAATGTTGTCCATCCGATATTATTTTGGAGAGGACAGGGCCACTTACTGACCTAGTGCTCTCCAGCTGTGAGAGACTTTGCCCAATAAGCAACTTCGGCTTTCTCTTCATAGGATCACGAAAAGATCTGTGAGGATCCTCTTGCCAAGAGTCAAACTTAACACACTGCCTGGCTTCAGCAACTTTTCTCCAAATGTGAACCTCTATGACTCTATAACTCTTTAACTGTAAAGCCAGCAAAATGTAGCTAATGCTTCCAAATACCGTTGCAAACTAGAAATGTACTCTTGTTCCTTATCTACCAAAGCTACCAAGGCCGTGTACCTCAATGACTGCACCTGGGAAAACACCTTGGGACGAATGTTTTCTAGTTAGGAACTCCTTCAGTGGCACTGAAGTTCATTATCTCTCCTTTCAAATAAATTCACATTTTTAGAAACTTTTCAGATTTTTTTTTGTCCCATACCATCTATGATCTGCTGGGACACATGAAGGGGCTAGTCCTACAGACCCAAAGCTACAGAATCTCCATAGAAGAGGTAAATTTAAAAAAAAAATTATAACTATGTATAAAATAACAAAAAGGGAATTAGTGATATACTTACCATTTGAATGATGGATAGATGTAATATATTCATATCCAGAACACTGTTCATTAATGAAATGCAACCTATATATTTACAGAAAAGTATGAATTAGCCTCAAACTGTCATACAAAAGAAAAAAATTTTTACAGATAGAGCATAAATTGAGTGGTTCTATTGGTAGACCTTTCTGGCATGCTCATAATTAATTAGTTATTGGAAAACTTCAAAACAACTTCTATTTCTACAGTATATTAGAAGATGATTAGCATAAATGAATCATGAAAAAGTGCTGTGGGGTGTTGAAGTACCTTATAATAGACTGAAAATATCCAAGTATGTAATTATAGTTTTATCAAATGCTCACTTAAGATTTGTGTATTTATTGTATGCTTTACAATAGAAGAAAAATTGTAACAATAGAAGTTAAAGTATATATTTGCATTATCTAAAGGGTTGTGATATTTGATACTTAACTTCTTTTCCTCGAGTAATTCCAAAGAATTTAGCATTAATTGAGCTTCTAAATTTTTAATTGAACCTCATTTTTATTTATGTCTTCAGTAAATTTTGATCACTTTTAGACTTTCTAAAGAGAGTCAAGTTTCTGATTTTAGGTAGAAATATTAAATCTAACAAATGTCTAACACAAAATATCCAGAAAATATGGGACACCATAAAAAGACCAAACCTAAGAATAATAGGAATAGAAGAAGGAGAAGTCCAATTCAAAAGCACAGAAAATATATTCAACAAAATCACAGAAGAAAACTTTCCCAACCTAATGAAAGATATGCATATGAAGATACAAGAAGCTTAGAGGAGAACTTGGGGAAATGGGATAGTCAAAATGAAGGAAAGACAGAGATGAGAGCAAGGAAAGAGATATCTTAATTGAGGGAGCCATTATGGGGTTAGCAAGAAACCTGGCTCTAGAGTCCCAGTAATCCACAAGGATGACCTCAGCTAAGACCCTAAGCAATAGAGGAGAGCGGATGCAAACTGGCCTTGACCTATAGTCAGACTGATGAATATCTTAAATATCACTACAGAACCTTCATCCAGCAACTGATGGAAACAGAGGCACCAGGACTTGTCCCTATTACTTGTACTGGCTTTTTGGGAACCTATTCTCTTTGATGAATACCTTGCTTATCCTAGATATAGTAGGGAGAGCCTTGGACCTTCCCCAAAGCAATGTGCCTTACCCTATGGTGGATGTGGATAGAGTGGGGAGTATGTGGAGGGGATGGGAGGAAGGGAGAGAGTGGGAACTTGGATTAATATGTATAATGAAAAAAGATAGTTTGTCTTTTTAAAGAAAAATTAAAAAGAAGTTTAAAGAACACCAAAGAGACTGGATTTTAAAGAAAGTACCTTTGCCACATAATAATCAAAACACTAAACATACAGAATAAAGAAAGAACATTAGAAGCTATAAAAGGAAAAATCCAAGTAATATATAAAGGCATACCTATCAAAATTAAACCTGAATTCTCAATGGAAACAATGAAAATAAGAAAGTTTTAGTCAAGCCTTATGCGCACATTAAGAGACCACAGATACCAGCCTAGACATACTATACACAGAAAAAAATAGCACTCACCATGGAAGGACAAAACAAGATATTCCATGACAGAACCAAAGTTAACCAATACCTAGTCACAAACTCAGCCCTACACAAATTATTAGAAGGAAAACTCCAACTCAAGGAAGATGGCTACGTCCACAAAAAAGAAAGAAAAAAAAGACAATAGATGATCTCACAGTAGCAAATCTTAAAGAAGGAAAAAAATACACACAATAGCAAAACCAACAATAAAAATTAAAATAACAGGAACTAGTAATCACTGGTCATTAATATTCCTTAATATAAATGGACTCAACTCACCTATAGAAAGACACAGGCTCATAGATTTTATATGAAAACAGAATCCATCCTTCTGCTGCCTACAAGAAACACACCTCAACCTCAAAGACAGACATCGCCTCAAAGTAAAGGGTAGGGAAAAAATTTCCAATCAAATGGACCTAAGAAACAAGTTGGTGTAGCTATCCTAATAGCTAACAAAATAGACTTCAAACTAAAATCAATCGAAAGAGACAAAGAGGACATCTCATATTAGTGAGGAGAAATCCATCAAGAGAAAATCTCAATACTGAAAGTCTATGCCTCATATGCAAAAGAAACAGTTCTAAAGCTTAAATCACACATTAAACCTCACACACTAATAGTGGGAGACATCAACACTCCACTCTCACCACTGGACAGGTCTGTCACACAGAAAATTAACAGAGAACTAGGGAGCTAACAGATGTTATCAATTAAATGGACTTAACAGACATCTATAAAACATTCCATCCAAACATAAAAGAATATAACTTCTTCTCAGAACCACATGAAATCTTCTCAAAAATTGACCACATACTAGGTAACAAAGCAAATCTCCACAGATGAAAAAAAAATTGAAATAGCTCCACGTATCTTACTGGATCATCTGACTTAAAATTAGAATTCAACAGCAATACTAATTCCAGAAAGCCCACAAACCCATGGAAATTAAACAATGCTCACCTGAATCATCAATGGGTCAAGGAAGAAATAAAGCAAGAAGTTAAATCTTCCTAAAATTCAGTGAAAATGACCACAAAACATACCCAAATTTATTGGACACAATGAAAGCAGTGTTAGGAGGAAAGTTTACAGCACTAAATGCCTACGTAAAGAAGCTGGAAAAATCCCACACTAGCGAGTTAACAGAACACTTGAAAATTCTAGAACCAAAAGACGCAAACTCACTCAGGAGTACTAGAGGGCAGGAAACCATCAAATTAATGCTGGGATTGGAGCCCTAGCTTTTATGATCTTTTTCCCCTCATAGTCTTCCTCCTACACTCACTAGCATTTAGGTTTCTGTGAGGAGTAGAGATAGAGAAGTCACCTTACACCTGTACTAGTTGTTCACACAATTTTGAATTCCTTTGCTGCAGGTGAAATTCATGATATGTAGTGTTGTCCTTGTCCATTCTCCCTGATCCTGTTTAATAGACATGGTTTTTGTCTTCCATCCCTATGACAATTCACGAATACTCACACATTTCCATGAATGCGCCTCCTCTCTGGGTGCATTCATAGTGTATTATTATTTTTTGTCTTCTTTTTCCATTTATTTAGTAAAGCTTTTGAGAATAGGAGCTACAAATTGTGTTGTATACTTGATGAGATTGATTTCAGAATGCATTATTCATTTGGTAACTTTTGAATGCAAACAAGAATGATAGCAATTTCTGTAAGGCAATAGGTTCAAATTTGTTCTTTCTCTCAGGCAGACTAGCTTTCTCCCCTACCCATGTCTGTAACAGCAACTCACAATTCCTTATCCAAAGATCCCAGGCTCATATTTTTTTATTCAGGTATTTTGATTGTTTGGGACATGTAATATTACACATATTTTCTGTGTTATAAATATTTAGCACATTATGATTAATTTATGATTTAAATGTATGAATATGTATCTATTAATATCCCAAACACAGACACTAACCTCAGGGTCTATAGTCAGAAAAATTCTGAATACAAAATAAATTCATGGAGGATTAAACTGAAAGATCCCTTAAAGGCATAATTTATTTCCCACAGGTAAATAAATTGAGCTTGAGGTATATTTGGAATATAAATCACATACTTCATGTGACAAGTCTAGGAAATTGCAGAACTAAGCTTACAAATCATGCTTCATAATTCTTCTCTGTAAATACTTAGTTTCATACATAAATCTTCAATTCCCAAATTATTAAAATATTTGAAAATTTAAAATTGAAACACTTTATTTGCATTTCTGCGGGTGTTTTCTTACAATATCTATGCAGTTTTAAAATTTTTCACACCAAACTTTAGCTATCAGAACTATTATTTTTTGGCTTCCGCAGAGATGGTGAGGAACTAGGTGGGTGAATTCCAGGTTGAATACTTTTGAAGGCTAAGTTGTGCTTCCTTCCAAATCCGTGGAAATATACTTTCATTTAAAAGAGATAACTAGATTAAAATAGATACATGGCTTCTGGGGCTTGTGAAATCGTGTTCTTTTCTCATATCCTATAACTCAGACTTCCATGAAGATTAAATTTAAACCAATTTGATAGCTCATACTTTTTGAAACTCATTTTAAATTTTATTATTAAATATGATGCAAATAGAAAAATTCACATATGAACTTTAACTAGCCCCACAGAATATTCCACTCAATGAACAGTTAGAATAGTCATTCAAATTAGAAAGTGTGGAACCTTAGAGATGGTTTTATACCAAATCAGAACATACTCAACATGAAGATTAGAGGTTCTTGTAAAGAGAAGTAGCATAAATTCTAAACATTCAGAATCTTTATAATTTAATTAATCTCTGTAATGCAATAATGTAAGTACAATATAGCTATATTAAGTAGAACAAAAAGAAGCAAAATGTTGTTTTATGTCTTAATGTAACAATATCTTCATCACAATACCTTAATAATACTTTAATATATTTCACCCCAAGGCCAATCAAATGTTATAACTCATCAACCGTAAATATGCATTTCTACTTCTATGGTGTTGGACCCCAAACTCAAGGCTTGTGCATGTTAGGAAAATACTACATCCTTAACCTTAGCACTGCTTTTGTTTATTTTAGAATCATTCCGAAAAGAACAAAGTCATAGAAATGTTATTTTTGAAGAAATTTCCATCTGTCCCTGGCAGATAATTTCCATGTACACAAAACTTAGTGTTAGGGGCCAGAGAAAAGAACTGGCTGTTCCCCTGCCCTTGTGACTCATGCCAGCTGCGCTGAGCGCCTGGAATAGTTTAACTACAGGATGTTCCGTGAGATAAGAGCAAAGAAAAACAGGAACTGCCCCTTTTGCCTGGAGGCTGATAACCCCCTGCCTGACCCAGTACCTTTCCATTTCCATCCCCCACCCCGCCCTGCGTGAAGAGCTGCATAAAAGTGGAACACGTAGCTGCCAAATAAACAGAACCTTGAGGCATCTCAGACTGACTCTGTCTTTTATTATGCGCTTGGTTTCTTTTCTTTCTCCCTCCATTATTTTCAGGCGATGCCCCTTCGAGACCCGTAAAATTACCTGACCCACTGGATGGGACAACTTAGAAAATTAGTCTTGTTTAACTTTTGATAATCAGGACAGAAGAAGATGTTGACAAAAGACTAAGGAGGACAAACTGTAAAGCATTTGGAAGGAACAACCAGGAAAAGGTGTAAGATCACAAGCACACTTTTGGATAAATTAAAGTTTAAGATTTTTCTTTTATTCTTTTTATTAGTTTCCTAAGCTGGCATACAAAGTAATGGGTCTCATTATTGATAGTTCATACATACTTTATTCTTTTTAATCCCTGTCCCATGGACCAGCTCTTGCTTCTATCCTAGACCTTTCTTTTTTATTTTTAGGTCACATGCCTTCCATTACCCCCTCCCATCCTTTCCCTCCCTTCCTCTCTCCCTCAAGAATTCTTTCCTCCTCTTTCCCTAGAGCTGAGGATGAGTCCTTGCTTAGCATGTGAAAGGCCCTGAGTTTAGTCCCAATTATCTCCAATAAGTAAATAAACAAATAAGAACTTTGTTTCTACCTGAATGTTGAATAGAGTTTAAACTTAGCTAATCTGCATTGTAAAAAGGAAGCATATTTATGTTAACATTGCTGTTTACATACTGTCTTTGTTTCCTATTGCTCTGCAGAGACTCCATGACCAAGGTAAGTATTAGAAGAAAGCATTTAGTTGGGGCTTGCTTGCAGTTTCAGAGTGTTAATCTTTGATTTCTACAGGAGGAAGCAGAAAGGCATGGTGCTGGGACAGTAACTGAGAGTTTTACAAGTCTGATCTGCAGAGAAAGACTAGGCCTGGTACCAACCAGCAGCACATGTCCTCCAACAAGGTCTCACTTCCTAATCCTTCCCAGGTAGTGCTACTAACAGTGAAACAAACATTATTCTCATTCAAACCACCAACATACCTTAAAGAAAAATTAAAAAATATATATTGCCAAGAAATCAAAGTGAATTTTTCCTTATAAATAAGGCAGGATTATTACATTTCTTATTTTTTTGACAGGCATGAGAAAAAAGAAACAGCTCTTTTGTAACAGGAGTCTGAGCACAGAAAAAGAGGAAACATGAATTTTGGAAGGGCATGAAAGGCTAATTGCAAATAAATCTTCTTTTTTATTGACCTCAGTTTATTGTGGTTGATTCCTTGAAGAAAAAATATGCTACTTTCTTTTTCTTATGATTTGTTTGAAAGCAAGCAATTTCATGTTTGGTATGTCTCGTTCTGAATTATTTCTGTCCAGTTTTCTATTATTTCATTTGCTTCTGTGTATTATTTTGCTATTAAGAATACTTCTAAATAAAAGACAATATGTGTTCATAAGAAAAAAATTGGAACAATAAGTGTCCATGTTTTAGATTTGCTGGCATCTTACCTATATCAGTTGAATTTAAGAAATCTCTTAGAAATGGTCTTAATTTCATGATATATAGATTGGTAAGGTGTGTGTGTGTATGTGTGTGTGTGTGTGAGAGAGAGAGTAGTGAGAGAGAAAGAGAAAGAATTTTATGCTGTTGTAGAAATAAATAATACTATTTATATTAATAATTATATTCTTTTGGAGAAGCATAGCCATTAGAATAAGTTGAAAGCAGATATTGCTTGTGAGTTAGTAGTTCTGGAAAGAAATGATTCATTTAATTTGAAAATATTGCTCAACTTCAACCCCTGCCATAGTACTTAGTACTTAAAGTACCTAGTAAAAGCATCTTGCCAATACGATAATATTAAGAAGGGGATTCTCTAAAGGACTCTTGGGCTGAGGGTTTCTCTGTTGTAAGTGGATTGAGTGTCCATGTAAAAGAGTTTGGGGAGGGAGTCAGTTCATGCTTGTCCCTGTACCTTCCACCATGTGAGGGTCTAGTAAGAAGCCCTTGATTTTGAACTTCTCACTTTCAGAACAGTTTCAAAACTTTTCTGTTCGTTATAAGTTATTTGGTCAGTGGCATTCTGTTATTCCAGCATAATCAAATTCAGACATGCAGGAACCAAAATTTTGAAGTATTTGATGAAATAGATGAATTTGTAAAAATTTATAATGGTCAAGGTAATCCACGCTCAGAAAAACAAACTACATATTCTCTTTCATGTGTGGATCTTTGGCTGGGCTCTATAGTTTCTGTGCTTAATTTGGAGTGGCTTAGAAGCCAATAAACTACAAAGGGCACAATAGAAGGGTGCCTTTAAGGAAGGAAGACAGTAGCACAGAATAAAATGAAGGTGGAGATTGCTGAAGATACCACCCACACACCTTGTGTGCAAGACACAGAAATCGAGCTGGAACTGAACTGGAAACTTCCTCACTGGTAGTAACTTGCATAGTATAAGAGTGCCATGCAGGCTGCTGTGAGAATCAAGACACCAATGGTGTTTCTACACTGTGAACGTTATGAACTATAACATCAACTTGCTAGGCAGTAGTGGCAGGAGTGTTTTCAAGGTGACCAACCACTGCCTAATTTGATTTAAGACTTGATCCATTAGAGGAAATCCATGTCTAGTACTGTGTATCTGGTCAAAAGCAGCAAGCTCTTAGTTGTAAATAAAGTGGAGTAAATAGTCTGTGAAACCTATCAGCTGGTGTAGCAGCAACATCAAATATTCAGTTATCTTTCAGAGTAGCATTAAATGGTCTCTTTGTGAAAATTTGTTTACTTGTACCTGAGATATTTCCCAATAATAAGTAGCACTAAACTTTGAAATACCAAGCATATGTAATACTATAAAAATGATGGGTTTTTCGAGAGCACAAACTATTTCTTTTAGTTTGGTACCATGGTGCACACTATTGTGTTTCAACAAAAGTATATCCAGGGTAGAAAATGACTGTCAAATGTAAACCTAAACAGGCTATCCTATTATTGTGTTTTTAATTCTACCTTTCCAAAATGCCATCTATCTCTCTTCCCTTTTAAGGACCTACAACATCTGAAAAAGCAATTCACATGCATTCTCTTATTGACATAGTTCAGTCCATTCTGAAGATCTGAAACATGCTTTTAAAATTTTCATGTTTGAGCTTGTGTTTTATTATCAAAAGAATGTATTTTGTCCTTTTAGACTTGTGGATTTTTTTTTAAATTGTGGAGTAAGATTTGTTACAACAAAAAAGTGGAGTCTGAAGTTATTACTGGTTTAGTCATATTGCCTTGTTTTGGGACCGTTTATCAGCTCATCTATTATCTATGACATAAGCAAATAAATCTTCAGAGGGAAACAATTGAATTGTATTTACCACGTATGTCCACAGCGTTACTGGCATAAATGTGGCACTTTTGAGTCATATTTAATGGTGTGGTTCTGTTGGACTCAGCTGAGTTTGCTTGTGTCTTTGCAGACAATTCTGTTTTCTGCTTTTTTATTCTCTTTCCAAGGTATTCTTTTTCTCTTGGTGATGGAGTAAGTGTTAAAATCAGGTCAACTTAAGCTTTCAACTGTTTCTCCTGATAAGTGTGAGTTTGCTTTCTCTGACATCTGTGACCAAAGTAAATTAAAACCTTAAGCTTTGACCACAAGTTACCCATACCCATAATGGAATGATAACGAATTTGTACATGGAAAGTACAAAATACTGGGCACAATGAAGTATCAGGCCTATTAATTCAAGCAAAGATTATGATGGGTTGGAGTAATTGTTTTATAATTTTTTTCGAAATTGCATTTAACCTAAAGCATCAAAAAATAAAAGGAAACAAAAAACAAATCAGAAGCAAAAACAACTTTTCCTTATCATTGTTAAATTGAGCCAAAATATATTCTGTTATAATATTCTNATAGTTGTACCACAGCCTTGTTGTAAAACTGAGTCAAAATATAATTGTATTATGTTTATGTGTATAGTTCCACCACAGCATGGTTGATTGACCTTACTTAAATTGGTCAGCTACATTAAATCTCAGCTTCCTGCAAAACAAGCATGATTATATCTGCCTTCCAGAACTGAATTTAGAAAGGTCTTTTGTGCCATAGAAGTGAAGCTGTGGCCCTCGATAATTATAACGAGCTTGACTAACTTAATTGTTATTTCCCCCTCCCTATCTAGGTTAGAACATAAATTTTGTGGACAAATGGCTTAAAAAGCACTTAGAGAAAATAATCTTTAATTCTATATTTTCTTCATGGAATAAATGAAAAGAAATCATGCCCATAAATAGAGGAAAAGTCACTCATATGTTTATATAATTTTATAAATTTTTAAGATTATATTTAAAAAAATCTGATTTTTCAAGAGGTCATCCATTTATTGTCTAGATCATAGATCCAGTCTGATTTCTTAGATAACCAGACCTCTAGTTAGACCAGATCTTCTGCATTGTATAGTGAGTAGTTTTCTGATGAGGAAATACAAGATGCAGGGACAGTTTGGAACATTTCTGAGGGTGCATAAATTTAAGCCTGAGCAGAATTTTTATTACCACCTTGACTATGCAATTTTATGACTTGCTTTTTATTCTGTGACCAATGACTCATAGTGTGTGGGGAAAAGGCGAAGCTATTATAATCATTTGGGGTGTTTTTAGCTTCTTAATTAAATTTTTTTATTTAAAACAGCATTTATTATGTAGAAAATATTTTATGGATATGCTTTTATAATCCATCTATTTTGTCTTTCAAAATAACTTGAAGCAGTATTCATATAATCCTGCATATTTTCATAATATTTATAATAGGTAACTATTTTATGTGTGTTGAAAATGATATGTTGAAAATTTATATAAATGTTTACTTGTAATGTACTTTAATAAAAATAAGGATTTTTGTATATGTTTATGAAATTTTTAGAATTCACTTAATTTAACTGTACTTAATATTGTAAGCAAAACTAAAATATGAATATAACATTTAGAGTCATAGTATTTTGATATTTTCTACATCACATTAAAAGGAAAAGTCTCATTTTTGTCAAATTTATCAAATTTCAATTGTAAAGAAAGTCATGATTTTTAGCCACATTTTTGTGAAAAGAAATTGAATACTGTAGTCAATTGGCTAGTGACTTAATTTCAAGTAGCAACTCCATTTAAATTCCTTTTTACATGTATGTGTATATAT
>LOEQ01004239.1:97447-109719 GCA_001685075.1 Bramus lutescens
TCAAACTCACAGAGATCCGCCTGCCTCTGCCTCCCGAATGCTGGGATTAAAGGCTTGTGCCACCAGCACCCGGCAACAGGAAATTTTTATTTTATTCTTAGTGTTACACCTTGAATCAGAAATACTCCATGCTGGCTAGTTATACATTCTCAGTCCCTAGCTAATGGTGCTCTTTTGATCATTTTGTACTTTGTTTTGTTTTTGAAGTAGGGCATAGCTGTCTGGAGCAACATCTTTGGGAACTTCCTGTCTCCTGTCTAGGCTTCCGGCCTGCCATGTTAAGAACATTGTTCACTGGCACACTCCACCATCCTGTTCAAGTGCATGGAGTCAAGAAATCACAACTGAGTCCTCTATAATCAAAACAGCTGCAATTGGTTCTGTCAGATGCTTAAGATGAGGCAGTGAACGTAGATAACGGTTATTCAGGAAAGAGTGTTGACTAATGATTCTACCCATAAATCATGTTTAGGTGATCATGTGACATATACATAATCAATCTTAATATGTCAGTTGTATTTTTACCCTTTTGTATTATAGCTGATTCCACACATTTCTGTCATTTCTTCTGTACTTTTATCTCTTCCTTTTTACTATTCAAACATATTTATTATAGAGATTTTCAAAGTCTATAATATACTGAGATTCTTTTAAATTTTCTGACAGTAGGCTATAAGATATAATGCCTCCACATCGCATTAGCCTCTGAGCCGCTTCTTAGTGTATGCTGAGCAATTAGTGCTTTCTGGGAGGGCATCTTTTGGAAGAATTGTTTTACATGTGTGGGTCCTGTAAGTGACTTGGGCTGGTTACACAAACATGAGAGAAATAAGTTAAAAGTTCTTAGCCTCTGGAGCTCCCTCAACCGTCTTTCTTCTTCCTGATTCTCTTGCGCTTTCACTTAATTTTCCGTTTGTTCTATATTCTACTCCATACACGAAGCAGCTTCATGTAGGTTTTGGAGACTGTGTCAGCTCTGCGCTGGCACCGCACTTTCAGAAGGAATTCCAAAATGTATCTCGTAGCTTAATCAGTGGGGCTGGTTATGGATAAAGGGGCACCCACACATTTATAATATCATTAGGTGGTGTGGAAAATGTTCAGGTCATTCTTCGGCCATTTTCTCCAGTATAGAGAAGTGCAAGACACAGTGTGTACTTGATGTGTACAATTGCTTGTTTGTGTTTTGTTCTTTGCTTTCTCATCATTATGGCTGCTTTGCAAAGAACTATAAACTATTTTTCCTCCAATATACTTATTCAGGAAAGAAAATCCAAGTTTCATAATAATGATTATATCAAGATATTCCTACAAGAACCATGATGTTTTAGGAGGAGAAAATTATTAGTTAGTAACAAAATACTCCCACAGAGTAATCAAAACAGATTCATAATTTATTTCTTCCTGTTTTTTTTTCTGATAAGTAGTCAGTATGACTAGAAAGGTATTGACTCAGCTCGAATCAGTCTTTAAAGATGTTATTATTGAGCAGATCTAAAGATTAAAAGTCAGCTTCTGGACACTGAGAGCTAAATGTTCCACATCTTCTTATTTTGATTGGTTGAATTGTGTGGGTGAGTATAGCTGGAGAAATGAGATGTTTTCATTCCTCTGTCTTACAAATTCATATATCTGTCCATTCTAACACAGGTTTCAAGCTGTTTTTCTCTTACTTGTGTTTTATAGTATTGGTGCCAAATAATGAATATTTATGTAGTTCCTGTACTTTTATAAATATCTAATTAAAAAAGAAAACTGTAGATACTAGAGGTCAAGTAGGCCCTTATGATGTACTCATATCAATCTTTCCAAAGGTGGTTTTTATTATATGCTAGCTAATATTTTGAAATAAATAGTGGAAAACACAATGAATGAATGCACCTTGTTTTTGGTTGAGAATAATATGTTTGCTTATGCTTCCAAATACCTTATATACATTGTAGATATGTAACTCACTGTAATTGTGCTCAGTTTAGACTTATTTTTGAAAAAAATTTAAATAATACAAATACACATTTATAATACCCATTGATAGTTTTATTCAATATCTGTTATTATTTGTTTCTTTTTAAACAAATAAATTTAGATATTGGTTTTAGAACTTCTAGAGCTTTCCCCATCTAGTTTTAGGTATATATGGTATTCTAGGTAGAGACCATATTTCCAGCCTTCTTTGCATCTTATGATGACCAAGTTCAAAGATGTGGGATATGATTTAATGTGATCAGTATCACTCAAGTCAGATCTCTTAAATGATGGGCTTTCTTTAATCCACTTCCTCCCCTCTATCACTTTACTGGTCCTCTATGTTCTATTTAATGTGATCAGTATCATTCAAGTCAGATCTCCTAAATGAAGGGCTTTTGTTAATCCACTTCCTCTCCTCTATCACTTTACTGGTCCTCTATGTCCTATAAGAGTTGATATGTGACTAATGTATGACCAAGCAGGCTTCACTGGAGGAGAATTTAAAAGTCATAAATAAGAATGAATCTGGATTCTTGGTAGAACTCCTTGGGATTACTTACTGTAAGTTATGAACTATTATTTTGTGAAAGAAAGAAATAAGTATCTCTCTTGTTGATATCACAGTTTGGGGAATCTTATAACATTTTAATGTTGCTTTAATATAGTACTTAAAGATTTTGATATATATGAACACATATTTACATAAATGTACACACATGTACATTATATGAAGCATATAATGCATACAATCAAATAAATGTGTATTTATATAGTGTATATATGTATATATGCACATCTCAAACTAGAAAGACATATACAAGCATGATCAAATATGCACTGTGGGGCTTCTGCATTGGTATCTTAACTTTTGGGGAGAGTAAGAAATGTGTGCTTTTGTGTGTGTGTGTGTGTGTGTGTGTGTGTGTGTGTCTTTCTAGTTCATGGACATGAGCAAGAAATAGTTAGGGACTCAATATTCAGATATTAATGCCCCTTGGTAAAAAAATGCCTTCATGGATATTTAACAGAATGAAGAATTTTGTCATGATGATAGACAGATGCTTTCAATCCCCAAAATACCAAGTCAACAGAAATCAAGCAATGTTGAAGTTTCCATAAATTTCAGAAGAGTTTGTGATAAGTCAAATAAGGTGAATAAGGGTGGCTCAGTTAATGACTTAGAAAAATAGAGGTCAGTTGTACCTAATATATTAAGCCAATGTAAGAAATAATAGCTCAACATATTTGTGCTAAGAGCAGTTAAGGTACTTTCAAGAATTTAGGGAGCTGTGCATAAAAATGTGCACCACAGGAGTGTTGTGGTGTTTGGGTGCAGATTGGAGATACATAAAAATTTTAACTTGGATGGGATTATAAAACCAAATAAGAAACTATTTTCCTTTGTAGCATTAGTCAAGAATATAACATTGATGCATTCTTACCCTACTATCAGATCATGTAGAAAGCCTGTATCTGCTTTTTAGAGAAGAGGAGGGGGTGGTATAAGTAACAGGAAGCTGATAGTGAATTAGATGATTTAGTCATATTTAAAATATCAGATCATAAAAGATGTACATAAATGGAGAACCAAACATCAACTTAGACTTGCATAGTGTGTTGAGTATAATATAGTTATGATTATGAGGGCTTTTCACCCTCTCTGACATAGTTAATGGTGGAGAAGATAGAAACAGCAGTGTCAATGTAGGAAGGCTTCTGAGACATTATCAGAAATGTCTGCAGTTAGGAAGAAGAATATAGATCGTTTTAGTCATTCAGTTTTTACTGGAATACTTCCAGATGATAAGGGGTAGGTGTGATGGTAAACATTGCATTTAAAGTTTAGACTTACTATTCCCGAATAATTTTTAAAAAGTTAAAAATTGCCTCTAACATGTAAGCTTCTCAGTTATACAGACTGTGCCCTGCCAGGCCACTTCCCTTTTTACCTAGACACTGAAGACGATTCTTAAATTGACTGATGCTGTAAAACTTGCTGTTTTAGCAAAATAGTTGGTCATAAGACTGACTACTATTTGTGCTATTTTTTAAAGAAAAAGCTGAAAGCATAAAGAATACAGGATTAAAGAGCAATATTCCACAAAAAAAAACATACATTTAAGTGAAGACTCAGGAAGTTCCAAAGGAAGCTTCTTAAAACTAAGAAAGTAAGTAACTCAGAAATCTTAGGAAATCCCTGAAATCTCCCAGATTCATTAGGTTCCTCCTTCCCCAAGGATTGTAACTATAAGCAGTTACAATCACTGATGAGAGAATCTCTAACTTGCCAAGCTGCCTACAAGTTGTTCAGAGAATACCAGAGTTCCAGTTTGTGCATGGTAGTCTCTTGGTGAAACAGTGAGCTTGGATTCACTCACGCTTTCGATATATGCAAGTGACACATCCTGAGAGAGAATTAAACTTGGAAGAGTCTGTTACCTAATTTCTGGAAACCAAGAAACTTCAACTTATTTTATCCCACAACACGCTGTTCTTTTCTCATTTGATCCTGATTTCTGAATGACAGCAATCAGGCTCCCGGTGTGCCTCATTCATGCTCTTTGCTCTGAGCTCTTTGCCTCGCCCTAAACCAAATCCTTTTGGTTTTGTTTGGTTTTATTATTTTGATTTCTGGCAAAATCATAACACTTTGGAGATAGCCTGTGTTTTTAATGCTTAGGCTTTGAAAAAAAAATGCAAGTTCTCTATGACCTCAGTACCCACTCAGCCAGTCTTAAAATAATAATTTTATATCCTCTGCCATATAAGTTAAGTAACCTTTCAAGTAATTCTCTGACTAGTTTTAAACCTGCATTCTTCAGGTTTAATCACATACACAAACATACACAAATATTCAAAAAATATTTTATTTTTGAGACAAAGTCTCATATACTCAGGAAGAGACTTGGTCAGTGGTCTTCCTCAACTTAGACCATGAAACCCAATATGGACAAGTTCAACAGAACTGCCATACACAGGCTGCCCATGCATGCTTCAACATTGCCAGGGCATGAATTTAATTTTCAAATTCAATTTCTCATATACCCCAGGCCAGCCTTATGTCCACTGTGTAGCTGAGCTAGCTAGATCTGGGACAGGCTCCAGGAAACTATATTGTTAATATCATCACACTCTTTGCTTTTATGAAAGTTATGGAAAGATACCAATGCAGGATCATATCAAGTTAATGCTTGCTTATGAAATAGGCAGGTGATAGGCCTTCTTTGTAATTTCCTGGAGCATGAGCATATTTCTCATTTATAGGTATCTCATAAACAGCTTCCAAGATATGATTTTTTTCAGTAAGAATATACTGTATTTGAATTTTTATATTATTATTAAATATATATGGTAGAAATCTGATGCACACACACAGACACATATCAAAGCATACATTTTCACTTTGAACATATTTTAGTAAGATAAATATCAGATATGATTTTAGTCTAATTTCATGTATTTTGTCTATGACAAATGAAATAGCATATATAAAACAATTAGTGTCTAGAATTGTTTTTTGAGAACAGTTGGCACTTCTGTAAAAGTTGAAAATAATCCTACAGTGTATAATTAACTAATCTTTTACTATCAAGAAGACATATTTGCTGTTAACAAGCTCATTGCTCCTTTTTCTAACACATGGAAACCATTCACTTTGATAAATATAACCATTTTTGCAATTTTACTGTCAGGGAACAGGGAACAACATAAATTTACAGAAAATAACATTTGGGAAGGCGTTATGTCCATGGGGTTGAATATATCCCACCAAGAAAGCGTTTATAGAGCATTGCTGGTATCTGACAAATACTGACAGCATTTGGAGAGTTGTCACCACCAACTACAGTGAAACTCATGAACCTGGCCATTATTTTAAATCATCACTTACACAAACTATGTTTGCAATCCTAGTGCACAAATAAATCTTAGAAAGAAAGGAAAAATTTATTAACAGGACAAATCCTTGGAAGACAGTCTTTTCTTTTGTTATTTTTTCTTTTTAGTCAAACAAAGTTCCGTGATTTATTTAATACAAAATGGAACCAAGGGGATACTGTCACCTTGTGCCATAGTGTTGGTGAACATTTCCTGCCCTTCTGAACCAGACCTGGCCTTCCTCTCAGATTCAGCCCTCTCCAGCTGCTTCTGAGGCAGCTCTTAAGTTCACTCCCTTTTCTGTTTGGAGAGGTTCTATGTCTGTTTTCGCTTCCGCTGATGGAATAACCAACTGAACCACACCAATTGTATATTTGCTAAATTACTAAAATTTTCTATGACCTCAAACTCAACATGGCGCATCTGCAGTGGTCACAAGTGTACACAGAGCCCTGAAATTTTTTGCCTCTTCTGGTGTGTGCTTGTATTCCAGAGCAAGCAGGCAAGGAGGTGATCTGACTTCTACTTCCTATTTTACTAACAGAAACAATTGTTCGTTCCATTTAGGGCAACACTGTCCAGAGTAGTTTATGAATCATTTTTTGGGGGGAGGATTAGGTGTAGACTCTGGAAAAAATGTGCTGGGTGAGATGGCTTGGTAGGTAAAGGTGCCTGCTGCCAAGTCGGAGGATCTGCGTGGGATTGCTGTGACACACATGGTGGAGAGAACAAACTCCTGCAATTTGTCCTCTTACCTCTACATGTTCTGTGACACATGCACAAACACATGCATGCACATATGCACAAAAATAAATTCAAATACAGCATAAAAATAATTGTAGTAAAGTGCTGTCTAGTGTTCTAAGTTCAAGACAACTGTGGTGCACCTGACAAATGAAATAACTGTTAAATAAGCTTTTCAACATGCGGCATTATGGTATGAGCCACAGCTTGTGAGTCAACATGTCAGTCAAACACATTAGACTAGGTGTATCCATTGAATAGCTCAAAAAAAATATGGTGACCAGAGGCGATCATAAACCTGACTCTGTAAGCATCCCTAGACTCAATTAACCAGTATTCATTAATTTGCCATTTATTTTGATTTAATATAATGTAACCATCATGAAAAGCAAGAATCAATTGTATCTATGGATACATTTAACAGCTGTTTTAAATTGCCCATGAGGGTTTCCTATGAAGAGGATTATGTCCAAATTAATTTTTAATGTTATAACACGATTGTAAAGATAGGTTCAGTTCATTTCATCCCCACTCCGTAAAGTTCAGATTTTATAGCTCTGAGTTCTAGTAGACTATATCACTAGTAATGATTAAGTCAGTTTGTTAAACAACAGATTCTGGATGTTTATTAACTGAATTGCTTGTCTCTTTACTGCCATCCTACAGATTCATATCAGTTTCAGAACCCTTCAGAAGATTAGCCTTTTGTTTCAAATGGCAAAATATTGATATGAATTTGTTTAGCGTAGTAATTAGCATATTGTGACACAACAACCCATTTTCTATTTTACATCTAAAACAATTTCCTGAAATGTAGAGTTAAGAATGTCTTAAATTTGAAATTTTTATTTTTATGGATCATTAAGCTATAAACCAAAATTAAGTATCACCATCATCAACATTCATATCAATGATCCCAAATCCTAGGGCTGGTAAGGTCATGGTGCCTTTGGAGAATTCTTCTCAAGCCTATGGTTGCCTCCAGAATGCTGGACCTGAGGCTCTATCACTCCAGTAGCCTCTGGGTTCCATTACCTTCTGTTGTTACATTTTTTCTGTGGATCAAGCCTTCTTACACCTCCTGCCTTTTCTCTACATTGCTGGGTGTGAAACCTAGAGTCTCATGCATGCAAGATAAAATCTATGATTTATCTTGATTGCCAACTTGATTGCATTGAGAGTTTATTGATGCAGAGTTCTGACTGTATCCCTAAGGGTTTCACCAGAGATGGTTAACTAAGGGTTGTAGAACTGATTTGAATGTAAAAGACAAAAGTAAACACCTCACATCCTAGGCTAGTGCTCTACTACGGAGCTGCACCCTAAATCCAGCATGTGGTAGTAAGATTAAGGGTGCAAAAAGATGATCAAGGGTTATCTTCCTTTAACAAAATTCTTCTCAGTGATCAGACTCACAAAGATCCTTTTTTTTAAAATAAGGTAATATCCTGTTCAGAGACTAAGACCTAACATCTTTTGATGCTAGTTCATAGTTCACTGTAAAATATACGTGCATGCACATCATTGTTCAATCTCAAATTCCTTTGACTCTAGTGCACAATTGATTATTCCACAGCACATTCTGGCTCAACTCTAGTCAATTATTACATATGAAACTGTGACTAAGAATAGACTGGAGCATACTGGTCTACTTGGAAACTTATCCCCTATTGAAAAGTATTTGAGAGAGGAGAGTGGAAACCAGTGGTCAGACACAGCACAACTTAATTTATTTTCTTGTTACAAATCTATAATTCACTGACTTTCTGTGTATATTTCTGGTATATTGCTTATATGTTAAAATACAACATTCAACCTTAGTGATCTTGTGCAAAATTACTGTTTTAAATATGTTTTTGGTAAAATATGATCAGGAGTTTGCTAAATTCTTATAACATCTGGAGTTATAAGAACCCTGGATGATTTCTTTGTTTCTTAGCATAAATGGGAGTTGTTTTTAGTACCATAAACATCTTAACAGTGGCTGTGCCACTGAAGAAAATATCTCTGTGTACCTAAGCAGTTATTAGCTGTGTGTACATTCCTGAGAAACTAATAAGGCCTCCTGAGCTCATCCTTATTCCATGGCGGGATGTTGGAGGGTCAAATCTTACACAAGTATTATGAAAACAATCACTGCTGCTGTCAGCTCTAGACTCCAATGGCCATATGTGTCTAGAAGTCAGCATCCCACACCTCACTCACTCCACCCCTCAGCTCTTACAGTCTTTTTTTTTCTCCTCCCATGGTGGTCACTGAGTCTTGGATGGGGAGATATATCTGTCCCAAATTATAGCTGAGCATTGATCTGTCACTTTTAAACACTGCAATGACCAGTCTCTGCAGTTACTGCTGCCTATGCCTAGAAGAAGCTTCTCTGACCAAAGCTGACCTGATATCATCCCTAATCTTTGGGAATAAGGATAATTATGTTGAATGCAATTTGATGAGCACATCATGAGCATCTAGCAAAACAGCAAGTAGCTTCCCTGCTAGAGCCAATGACCTCCCCACGTATGGATTTGCATTCAGGTTTACAGTACTAGACATGAGTTTACTTCTATAGAGTGAGCCTCAACTTCAATAAGCAATCAGTTGATTCTCTCTGTAACAAATTTGCCATTGTTGTACACATCTTCTTTATCTGGCTGGAAGTTTTGCACACTGGACCCAAAGCCAGTAAGATTATTGGTGATGATTCTCCCTCTGCAGCATGTATAGCACCTTCCAAGACTGATGCATAGCCATGTGGAAGAAGAACTCAGCCCAGTTCAGCTTCATTTCTCTATGTTCTGTGACTGGAGAATTTAGTGTCTTTAGGAATATTGTTTCATAATATAGTTCAGGTGGGAAATGAACAGCAGTGGAACCTTTTATGTGTAAGTACCTAGAGGGTAAAACCCATTGCATATTTGAAAACTCTTATTTTCACTAATCTCCGTGTATGTCTATTATTTCAGCATTCATTCTTCCAGTGGACATAAGCTCTGAAGAAGAAAGACATCCTTTCTTGTGTAACTGATACTCAGCTAGGAGGCTAGTGGACAGCTGGTGTCAGATGAACTACCAAAGTTTATTCATTGAATAGATATTAAAATTTGTACAGGTCTTGTGGATTCTTTTGACTAAGAGCACTTTGCTAAATTTAAATACTAGAAGTTTTGTTCTAAAAGCATAATAGTCAAAATATTTATAAATGTCTGTCAAAGTCTTACAATATTATCTGTGAGATCTGCTTTGGATCAAATGCCATTGGGTGATTTTCTTGGATACCGAGTCTAGCTAGGCACATGTTTCTTACTACTCACTTGCTCATAGAAAATGTTCTTTCTGTCCTTAAAAACTAAGGCAATGGCTAGATCATGATATATAAATGTGAATAATCGCAAATAAGTGTTGCTGCTTAAAATCGTATCAACGCTTCTTTCCTAAATTTTATAAGCTAAGATAATGCTATTGTTATTATTTTTAGCAGAAAAAATTGTTTTACAGTTAACCACTATTTATGTAAAAGGTAACAAATCTCCAGCAGTCTGTGCTTTGTTGGGTTATAGTATAACATATTAAAATGAGTACTGATTGCATTTCTTCTCATATCATTAACTTTCACAAATGATGTCCAGAACAAAGTCTGTCTTTCTTACTAACCCTTCCCATGTTTTCTATCCCAAGGAAGAAGTAAGTCTCCATATAAATTATTTTCTTGACTTAATTGTTCAAACGTAAGTGATGGATGCAATAAACTGCATATGCATATATATTTAAATATGCTATATTTAGTAAGTGATAATCTAAACAGGGTAGCTAAAATATATTTTTCTACCTAAATATTTTCTATGATTTTTATATGTAATAATTTTACACAATTATAAGGAAAACATCATGTACATATATGTGCCAATCAAATAAAGATATTTATCATTTTCATTTCCCTATTATCATGGCTTTTAGAGACTATGCTGCTTTCTTGTAGTTATCAACTATCCAATATGCTATTATAAATTTAGTCATCTTTCTGAGCTATAGAAAAGAACTTATTACTTCTACCTTACTGTATTTTGAAATTTGTTAGCCGATATCCAACTACATACAACTTCTCTTAACCTCTTAACAGTCTCTGTTGTACTTTTTTCATTACTATTATTATTATTTATGTTCAGACCATAGTTTTCCCTCCCTTCTCTATTCTGAGTCCTTTCACCATCCCCCATCCACTCCTCAATTTCTCTTCAGAAAATGTCAGGCCTCCCATGGAAATCAACCAAACATGACATATCAAGTTAGAGTAAGACTAAGCACCTCCCCTTTTATTAATGCTGTGCAAGGTAATTCAGTATGAGGAATAAAGACCCAAAAAACAGGCATAAGAGTCAGTGACAGCTCCTGTTCTCACTGTTAGGAGTCTTACAAGAAGACCAAGCTTCACAATTGTCACATGTATGCAGAGAGAATAGGTAATTCCCATGCAAACTCCCTGGTTTTTGGTTCAGTCTCTGTGAGGTCTATGAGTCCAGATTATTTGATTCTATGAAGTTTTCTGTGCTTAGTGATTTAATTAATACAGTTTCTGTGTAATATTTTTGGATCTGAGCAGCTGGCATTGAATGAGCAGTCTCTGTCAACAATTTGGTTCCCAATGTGGGGCTCCATGAACACCCCCCCTAAAAGAAAATACTTCACCCAACAAAAAGCAGGAAGCAATTTGAGGAAAACTATGCCAAAATTCCCAAATATTGTTTTAAAATGTTTGTTTACATTTAAAGGGAGATATCCTATAGAGATGAATACTTTGTTTTGGTATGGATCTTGGTTTATTGATACAAATTTAAGGTCAATTTTGTTCTATGTATATTTCTGCTTTTGATTAAGGTTTTGTGTTTGTGCAGCTCATTTGAAAATGTGATGTATATTTAAGAAATCTAGGTTAATAGCAAGTCATCTATAATAGTCAAGATTGTAGTCATGTTAGTTAGGTTTTCTAGATGTACAGAGATATATTTTGGATGAATAGTTATTTGAAAACCTTTTCAAAGACTAACAGAATATATAATTTAAAATATTTTAAGAACTTAGGTCTTTTCATGACAATGAGACATATCTGCTCCTGGCAGCACTAATCTGATTCAAGAGGATGATGGGCATCAAAGAGCCTCCTTATGGAGTTTGCTTGTCATTTGGACAAGAAACTGCTCTTGCCTGGACTGATTGATATTATGCTATATAAATTGGACATGCAGGACCCACAGAAAAATGACTGCTGAACTTGCATGAAAGTGAGATCATCCTTCAGTGTTCCCGCTTCATAATGTCTGCCAGACATTCTGTAGGACACAGAAGAAAGCAAATGGTGAACTTTGCCAATACATGGCACAAGAGATCTTCAAATTTCCTGCTTCAGGGAAAATTCTGCCAGATACTATATGGACCTGTAGAATGAGGATGGGTGCTCCAATGTCACAAAAGAACTCTGGGTGATTGTTCAGGCAGTGAGATGGCTCTGTCAATTCTAGAGTCTTGAAAGTTGCTTACAATGCACTTTCAGTTAACTTAGGTAATATATCCTTCTGGAGTCTTTGATGGAGTTGAAGAATAGATAGTTATAGTTTTTCTTAGTTATGACAAAAGATAAAGTATATCTATATCTATATCTATCTATCTATCTATCTATCTATCTATCTATCTAT
>LOEQ01004239.1:123177-151824 GCA_001685075.1 Bramus lutescens
GGAGGAGGAGGAGGAGGAGGAGGAGGAGGAAGAGAAGGAGGATTTGTTGAACACATTTCATTTAGAGCTATGTATTCCAAGGTCTTTGCTTCTCTGTGGTATGTCTGGTTCTGAGTCTCTATATTTATTCCTGTCTGCTGCAGGAGGAAGCTTCCCTGATGATGACTGAACAATTCATTGATTTATGAGTATAGAAGAAAGTCATTAGGAATCATTTTTACCTAATTTTCTGAGAAATTGCCATACTGGTTTCCAAAGCAGCTATAAATTTTGCACTCCCACCAGCAGTGCAGAAGTGTTCCCTTTACCCCACATCCTCTTCAGCATAAGCTGTCATCAGTGTTTTGGTCTTGGCCATTCTGACAGGTGTAAGATGGACTCTCATAAGTGTTTTTATTTGCATTTCTCTGATGGCTAAGACTGTTGAACATTTTCTTAATTGTCTTTCATCCATTTTAGATTCATCTGTTGAGAGTTATCTGTTTATGTCTGTACCCCATTTTTAAATTTGATGATTTGTTCTTTTCATGCAAAGTTTTTTGATTCTTTGTGTATTTTAAAGATCAGTCCTCTCTCAGATATGGGGTTAGTGAAGATATTTTCCCAATCTATAGGCTTCTATTTCGTCTTGTTGACCATGTTCTTTGTTTTACAGAAGTTTCTCAATTTCAGGAGGTACTACTTATTAATTGTTAATTTAAGTCTTTGTTCTACTGAGGTTATATTTAGGAAGTCATCAATCTGCCTCAAGACCCAGCAATACAACTATTGCAGCTACACCCAAAGATGCTCAATGTCAAACAAGAACATGTGCTCAATTATGTTCATAGTAGCATCATTTGTAATAACCAGAACATGGAAACCACCTAGATGCTCCTTAACTAAAGAATGGATAAAGAAAATGTGGTACATTTATACAACGGAGTACTACATAGCAGTAAAAAAATGACATCTTGAAATTTGCAGGCAAATGGATGGATCTAGAAAAAAAACATATTGAGTGATGTAACCCAAGCCCAGAAAAACAAGTATCATATGTATTCACTCATAAGTGGCTTTCTTCATAAAGCAAAGAAAAACCAGTCTATAGGCTCCAACCCAGAGAAACTAGACAACAAAAAGAACACTAAGAGGGACATAAATGAATCTACATAGGAAGGTAAAAAAGATAAGATCTCAGGAGTAAATTGGGAGCATGGTAGTCACAGAAGAATGGAGAACCAGGAGAGGGGAGGAAAGGAGGGGAATGGAGAAGAATATATAGCTCAGTACAAACAAAGAAAAAAGAAAATATACAAACAAAAACATATTAAACAAAAGTTAATTCTTTATGTGGAAAGGGGGAAAGGAATCATTTTACCACTACTTAAAAAAAGTAGTATTTGGTTTTACTCTAGATCTCTGGGCTATCAGGTCTCTGATCTTGGACACCCAAGCAGATTTGGGTATGGGTCTTAAGTCTAACAAGACAATAGTTGGTTATTCCCACAAGCTCTGTGACACCATTACCCTAGTATACTTTGCAGGCAGGACGGATTGTAGATCAAGATTTTGTGGCTGGTTTGCTGCATACCCTTCTCTTTGGTAGTCTACAAAGTACCCTCAAGTACCAAAGACACTAGAATATAGGAGTGGAGGTTCTATGCAAGCACCAGTTCAAACTTTCCATGTTCAGTGAGTTGTGTGGGTGTTATCTTTAGCAACGGGGCCGGCTTTGCTGTCAATTTGTAGAGGACAAACTATTGTCTTGGCAACACCCTGGGTTGTTTCAGGATTTCCAGGGAACCCCTTTGGCTACTAACTCAATTGGATGCAACCCAGTCCTGGCATTAGAAGCTTCATTTAGTGACAGTGCATGGCCAGTTGGGACTCTGTCTACCTCATTGTTTGGAGACTTCATTAGTAACACCTTCATCTATTTTAGGAAGTTTCCAGTACACTAGATTTCTATATCAGACCTCAAACGCCCCTCAATTCTAACTTTCTCTCCACGCAGTCCCTCCACCAGCCCCCTCTTTCCTCTCTCCAGTTTATCCTATTGTTCCTGTCCCCCTTGCCTTGAGTACACCCATAAAATCTATTCTATTTCCTCCTCCCAGGTAGATTCATGTGTACCTCCATCACCTTCCTCTATACCGAATCTCTCTTAGGTCTACAGAGAGTACCATGGTTATCAATCACTTAATGACTAATGTCCACATATAGGCAAGTACATATCATATTTATCTTTCTGTGTCTGGGTTACCTCATTCATGGTGAGTTTTTAAAGTTCCATTAACTTGACTGCAAGTTTAATGATGTCATCATCATCTAGGTTCTTTGAGTTTCTGGATAGTATGAACAGAGCAGCAGTCAACATGTTTCCTGTGCTCTCTGTGGTAGGATGAAGCATCCTTTATCCTATATCTTGGGTATATTCCCAAGAATATTATAGCTGTATCTTGATGTAGATTTATTTCCGTCTTTGTTAGGAACTGCCATATTTATTTCCCTGGTGTCCGTACAAGTTTGCACTTTCATCAGCAATGGAGTAGGTTTTCCGTATTTCACATCCTTGTCAGCATGAGCTGCACCTTGTGTTATTGACTTTAGTGTTTCTGATAGCTATAAGGTGGAATTTCAAAATAGTTTTGATTTGCATTTCTCTTATATCTAAGGATGTTCTACATTTCTTTAAGTGTTTCTTAGACATTTGAATTTATTCTATTGAGGGCTCCCTGTTAAGATCTGTACCCCAATTTCAATTGGGTTATTTGGGCTTTTGATATTTAAATTCTTGAATTCTTTATTTATTTTGGATATTAATGCCTGTTAAATATGGAGTTGCTAAAAATATTTTTCCATTGGGTAGGATGAATCTTTGAATAAATGAGTCATTTGCTTTACAGAAGATTTTCAGTTTCATGAAGTCTCTCTTATTAATTGTTCTTTGTGTTAATGGCTTTCTATTCAGAAAGACTTCTCCTGTACAAACAGGTTCAAGGATATTCCCCACTTTCTTTTCTATCAGGTTTTGTGTTTCTGGTTTACTGTTGAGGTCTTTGATTCATTTGGATTTGAGTTTTCGTGTAGATTTTTTTTTTAGAAAAGTACCTGGATAAAAGTTAACTTGTACAAATCAGTAGCCTTTCTATATATAAATGACAAAGAGAATAAGAAAGGAATCAGGGAAACAGCACCTTCTACAAAAAGCCTCAAATAATATAAAATATCTTGTGATAATTCTAACCAAGCAAGTGAAAGACTTGTATGATGAAAACTTCAAAGCATCAAAAAAAAGAAAGAAAGAAATTGAAGAAGATATCAGAAGATGGATTGATCACCCATGCTCATGGATCTTTAGGATTTACATAGGAAAATGGTCATACCACCAAAACAATCTACAAATTCATTGTAATCCCATCAAAATTCAAACATAATTCTTCACAGATTTTGAAATGATATTTTTTAGGTACACATGGAAAAACACAATAAAAGCAGAATAAATAAAATTCCTGAACAATGAAAGAATTGCTAGAGGTATCACTAGTCCCCATTTCAAGTTGTACTGCAAAGCTATAGTAAGAAAAGCAACATAGTATTGGAATAAAAACAGACATGCTAATCAATGGAATCAAATTGAAGACCCAGATGTAAATCCACACACCTATGGACACCTGATTTTTAATAAAGATGCCAGAAATACACACTGGAAAACAGACAACATCTTCAACAAATGGTGCTGGACAAACTGTATGTCTGCATGTAGAAGAATTCAAATAGTTCCATACATATTTATCTTAAGCAAAATGCATAGTGTAACATATACACATCTAGGTATTTCATTTATCTGTATCAACCCTGTGGTTACTGTTCAAATAAAGAAGAACTTAGCAAATTTTTTAGACATAATTTGCATTTTTAGTATTTAATTCCTACTAATATATTAGTCAAGAAGGGCTTCAAGATAATGATTGTTGCAGGGAGGCCTCTTTTTGGTTTCCAGATGCTCAGCCCTGAAACAATCACACAGAAACTAAATTATTTAAAATACTGCTTGGCCCATTAACTGTAGCTTCTTACTTGCTAACTCTTACATCTTAATTTAACCCATTTCTATTAATCTGTGTATTGCCATGAGGCTGAGGCTTACTGGGAAAAGTTCCAGTATCTATCTCCAGCGGGGCTACATGGCTTCTCTCTCCACTCTGCCTTCCTTCTCCCAGCATTCGGTTTAGTTTTCTCTGCATATCTAAGTTCTGCCCTATTAACAGACCAAGGCAGTTTATTTTTAATCAATGGTATTCACAGCATACATAGGGAAATCACACATCAAATGATGATAAATAATACTTCATCTTTTTCTTGAATTAGGTCAGATTTGCTTAATAACTATTTTTATGTATAGTGTGTTGTAATTCAGTTAGTCTTTTATACATTGAAAAATCAAAATTACATACGAAGGCACACTATTGGAAATCTTCATTTCTCCATGCCAGTCATAAGTATATGTCATATATGCATATGTCATATCAATGTGCAGCGTGCATATTTCACTTTATATGTAACTTTTTTGGTAGTTCTTTATATTCTTAGCTCACTTCTTCATATTGTTTACAAACAAATACAAATAATCATTCTGTTTCTATTCATTGTTTTCTAAGTTTTTTGATGTAAGAATCACTTCTTTATTTCTGCATATGAGTATGTAAAACCCAGCTGCCTGATATCCCATAGAAAACAGATACAGAGTTAGTGAAGCCCTCCATATGGAAGTGTACTATTTATGAAGTTAAATAGAAATCACTTTTTAAAGAGACTAACTTTGACTATCAAGACAATAAGTATGAACCAAAAGTCACAGGACTCTGAGATAATGTATCATCACACATTGCTTAGAGTTATATATAGGCACCTAATTTGCATTTTTCTAGACTGTGCAAGTGAGATACATGACAGTGCATGACAGCTGTGCTGAACACTCATTACACTTTCCTAAAAGGGCTTTCTCTTCCAAAGAAGGTTGTCTATGTTGTACAATTATTAATTGAACATGGATTTACCATTTACAAAGCATTTGGATTTTACATTTTTCCTTCTCAGTTTTTGACATTTTTGTAACATCTTCTTATTCTTTAGGGAAAATATAGTAGACATACAATTCACATTTCAACAGACAAGTAGCATGGTTATTATTGGAATTCAATTATATAATTCTATATTATAAAACTGTCATTGTGGAAGAAGATTAAAATTGGTCATCCCTTAAAACATGCAAAAAAGAAAGGTGTTTTTGGTGTTACTTGCCAAACTTCCAATTTCCTCTTACTAGAAGAGAGATGATTTTAATTTAAAGGGCTCATTTTTGATCCTTGCTTCTTTTTAATTCTTTGGCAGCCTTTCTTCAAACTGTTTTGACCAATGCTATAGTTGGCAATGCTTTCTGGAATTCACCTTCATTTAAAATTTTATGAAAGACAGTTAAACCCAATAATAAATGCCAATGAGATTATCCATAAAGATTTAAACTTTGGTGGAAAATATATGTAAAGAAGTACCACTAAAAGATGGAGGTGTCCAGGAGATGAAGAAAGATGATGTATTCTTCAAGAGTTGGGCTGTGGAATTTCTCAGGAGGAGCTCAATGTTTGCTTTTCAGTTCACCAGGGATAAGGAAACTAATATATGGTCCCTTACAGACTTGCTGCAGGGACATTAGAGATTGCCTTCTAGTACCTCTTTTACAAAAGCAGCTGCATTATTTTTTGTTTAAACCAAGAAGGATACTGGAGAATGTATATAACCATACCCATCCCTCCACTTACAAGAACAGTCATATCTTGTAAGAAAGAGAAGACAGCAAACTAGTTGGATTTTTGCGTTTGTAAGAAAAGAGAAACAAATGACCCATTTTTAGAAGATGATGCATTTAACTGCTTTCTCTTTTTATTTTGGCTATCTTCATCAGATAACCTTTGGAAAGGATTTTAGGAATGGAATCAATTCCATTTATATTTTAAATATTGTAAATTATTTCCCCATTTTAGATCCATACTGCCTGTCTGTCAGATGACAGGATGCAAAGAACATGTCACTACTAACTCAAATATCAGAACAGAATAATATGTGTTTCCAAAGAAACCACTGTCACATTGTTCCTATTTAGAAATGTTCCTCTTCTTCTTAGCTTCCACAGGCAAAGTTTAAATCAGACTCTACAAAAGCGGCTATTATTTTTAATTTCAGTCTTTCTCATAGGTTTGCAATTGAGGTCTACTTTTGCAGTTCCCTACATCATAGTGGGGATCTTCTTTGCCTATAATAACTTTCCATCTGCTTTCTTCAGTAAAATTTCTCTTCACATTTTTTTATAGAGTATGTTTTCTAATGCTGTGTCTTGGATGCTTTCTATAATTCCATACATGATTACATATGTGGTTATAGATATTTGAAGTTTGTGACTTTTCTTCCTTCACTTAATAGTATTGTTCACAGACATTAATTTTGATGGAAACTTTTTGTTTTGTCATTACTTTTTGTATGATAAATGATTTTTTTGAATGACACACATTAAGGGCATATATAATAATTACCAGTATCTCTTTGGTTTCTATTTGATTGCTCAGGCTTCCCATAATACTCCCAGTGAATGGAAAAGAGGACATCTTCTAATTACAGGCAGATATATGTACTTCTTACGTTTTTTGGGTTTTTGTTTGTTTGTTTTAAAGTTAGAATAGCCTGGCTTGCAGCTGGGTAGGATTGGGAGCTCAGGCTTTCAACTGGTTCTTAATGATGATAACCTCCTGGTTGGGAGGGAGGCTCCCTGGTCGCTGTACTTGTCTTCCTAGGTACTGTAGTGGGGTGGTTTCACCACCTACCTGAATGTCTAAGGAAATTGACTCTCCATCAGACCTTCATTGACAGCAAATATAACAGGGTTAAAATCAACTGAGATCATGAGGGCTCAAGTCTTAGTCTTTGAAATTTACTTGAGCCTCTCCAGAGAAGAAATCTCATCTCTCACATATTCGCTTATGGAGGTGGGATGAAGGTAAAGGTACACTGTGGTTCACAGTGTAGTGTTTGATAGATGTGGTGATTCCTCTCAGCTGTCAATCCTAAGAGATCAATGATCATTAACTTAAGAAAGTAGATTGTGGTGATTGTTGTGTGAAGTTTTATGTTGTTCTGGGTCCTTTTTCATTGGTTCTTTGGCTCTGATATCAGCCATTTTCTGAGGTTTGTTTTTTGTTAGAATCTACTGGCAATTTCATGCTAATAGCATGTATGGTACTTAGAGTCAGGTATACAAAGCAAAGAATAAAACCAAACAATTCACCTTTGTGACATTTTATTAAATCAATGAGGCAGGAAAACACATAAATGTGGATGACATCATTCTCTGGGCTAAAATCCTTGGCTGTGTGAAAAGGAAGCGGAGTGCTGAGTACAGGCATTTATCACTCTGCTTCTTACACAGGTGCCATATGACTAGCTGCCTTTATCTCCTGCTTCTGTGACATTTCTGCCATGGCAAACTTTATCCTTAAATTCTGAGCAATAATAAAACTTTTCCTCTGAAACTGTGCTTGACAGATCACTTTATCCACTAACAGAAAGGTAAATTTAGGCAGAATTGGTACCAGAAATGCAGACTTTACTTCGATAACCCTGGATGTGTGCGCCCTATCCCTTTGCACCTGTGTTGTGGCTGATATGTGAAAGTCTGGAACTTTTCGCCTAAAAAAAGTTCTAGCATGCTGTACATAGAGTTACTGGACTATTTTGTTGAGAACTTTGAGGAAGAGAATGCCGAGAAATGATGTACGCAATAGGAGGATCACCTTAGGAGATTTCAAAGAAGAAGAACTGTATCAGGAAGTGGGCTAGGTGTCATTCTTGTAATATTTTGGCCAAGACATTTATTTTATTCTACGCTTGTCCTGATAACCTTGAGTCAAGTTAAATTTAAAAGCAATAAACTAATTTGCTTGGCAGAGGAAATTTCAAGACAGGGAACCATTCAAGCAAGTAGCAAGAAAGTAGCTGTAAGTGCTAAAGCTACCAGCACCATTGAAGAGGAACCTCCCATGCTGTACTGGAACAATAGGAAAGGTATCCTATAGAAAAACTCTAACCATCTGATGTTTCATTTAGTGAAGATCAAAATTCTTGTGAGGTAGGAAATCCTAACTGAAGAAGTTCCTAAAATCAGAACACTAAAGTTAACATAGCTGTGGTCCAGGAGTGCTAGGTTGCCTCTCAAAACGGCAACAGAACTTGACAGTGTTCACATGACACTGGTTTGCAGCTATGGAAGGCGCATGATTACGGGGTCATGGAGTTCTGCCTCATAGCTTCAGAGAGAGGCTGAGGCCAAACAATGTACAGCAAGGTAGAAGTCCCTGCAAGCATCCCCGAAATGCCATACGGGACTCTGGGAGGTGTAAAGCCAAGTTCCAATGGAGACGTATGTTGTAGATGACAGGACCATGGGACATCCACTGAGCGCAGCTAAAGAAATGAAGTAGAGATAACTAAATGGGAGGCTAAGTGTGCTACAAGGTGCAGAGCTGGAAGAGTGGAACTACTCATGCCTCTGAAGAACAGATATTCCTATTATGAGCCCCAGAGGCTGGACGTAGAGGTGCAAGATTTGGAGTTTTCCCTGCTAGATTTTAGGTTTGCTTTGGTCTGATCAATTCTTGCTATGCTGGAATTCTTCTGTTTGGGGGAAGGGATGTTTTTATTCTGTGTTATTCATGTTAGAAGTTTGTAATTTTTTTCTTTTATAAGTGCTCATAGTTAAGAGATCACTTGAGTCTCAAAGGAGAAATAGAGGTGGACTTTTTAAACTTTTGGAATTGTTAAATACTATGGGGACCCTTGAAGCCAGATTACATTTTACATTATGAGATGGAGATAAGACTCTAAGGACAAGTGATGTGAAGTCACGGTTTAAGTTGATTTAAGTTTCACATTGACAAAGATGGAGTAGTGGTTAATCTCAACGGTCAAAAATAACCCCAGGAAAATTTTTTGTGAGACTATCTTGGTTATGTTACCCAAGGTAGGAAAAAATGAGAATGGTTTGTGCCATCATTTCCCGTGTTACAACCCTGAACCCTGAAAGGATAAAGGGCGCTAAGCTGAGATGTGGCTGCCATCTGCCCCAGCCTCCTGCTGCTGTTACGTCTCCTAGCCTGCAACCTTGAACTGTGAGCTAACATGATTCCTTTTTTCCCTTAGGGTGCTTTTCAGTTTACTTGATCATAATGAAAGGTAAACAAATTAAGACAGCAGACTACATAAATTGTTGTCTACAGCTTTATGTTGTTCTTGGCCTTCCTTTATTGTTCCTTTGGCTAGTGATACCAGCCATTTTCTGAGGTTTGTTTTAGTTGGAGTCTACTGGCAATTTCATGCTGTCCGTATCTATAGTACAAAGCAAAGGGAAAAGTCAGACGTACAAAGCAAAGGGAAAGCCCAAACAATTTACCTTTGCGATTGTGTTGAATCCAAGGTTCCTGTTAAATTTATTTTCTCATTACCTCCTACATTCAATTTATTTATTTATTTATTTGTGATTATTTCTGGGATAAGCTAGCCCATGCATCTGGGAAGAATAAGTGGGCCCTCTCCAGGCAACAATTTTAAACATACAAACACACACACACACACACACACACACGCACACACACAATGGAGTTTAACACAGCATGCTGCCAGCAAATATTCTTTAGGAGAGATTTTCCGTGTCTACTGTTCTCCAAGAAGTGTACAGAAACTGAGACTTTTTTCCAGTTCATGTGTATGCATACATGTGTGCAATTCTTTTTTTACATATAATACTTTGTTTCCATATGATAATAGAATTTCTGCCTTGTACAAAATTTCTACGTTGTAGAAAACATAAAGTAAAAAATGGAATAATGTGTATAAGTTATCATAGAAAAATTATTTAGTATGAAGTGATAAAAGTGCATACTATAATATAAAAGTCATTTCACCATTACAAGTTGATTATTTGAATGTAACTAATTATTTGTTCTTATTGGAGAATCTTTAAAACAGTGCAATAAGAAAACACCTAAAATAAAACTGTCACATATTAAGCTGACTGTATATAGAGTCAAATTTTAAGAGTTAGGTTTTTGTTCATTTATTCATTAGCACTCTGTCAAATTACCTACCAAGCCTTTTGCCAAATAGATTTTTTGCTAATAGAGTTTGGCTAAGAAAAAGACCTGAGAGAAATGTGACAATTAAACAATGATATCGTTAATCACTAAAGTATAATTCTGAAGTTTTGATATTTTCTGGTGAAGTCTCATTAACATTTAACAGGATGGGAATTATCAGGGTGTGGCAACATTTGAACTCTTAGCTTGAAATATAGGAAAGCTGACACAGAAGAGAAAACTAAGATGAATGTGACGGGAGACAGTGTGCCTCTAATTTCACCTGAGCCAAGTCTCCCTCTCTGAGTCTCAGACCTTGCTTCAAAGCGTAACTTTGGCTTCCCTGAAGTTTGTAGTTAACAAGATGCTACTATCCTTCACTCCATAGGAGTTCTCATCAGTCTTCCTAATGGCACCAAACTCGTAAATACTGAGTGCTTTCTGTAGCAACCACTAATGTAAGTATGCTAATCTTATGTTATCTCGTAATGACAAGAAAACAGATACTATTACATAAAGCTCAGGAACATTGAGTTATTTCCCATGATTTCTACAGCTAATATGTAACAAAAAAAATCTATTTAAGATGTATCAGACATATCGCTAGGCACCAGGGGCAAGATTCTGTCTCTTCTTTGGAGAGGTTAGCATGTAGTGGGCAAACAGACAAACAAGCCACACAGTTACATGATAAGTCATGAGGATTAGAGTAGTATATCATGAAAATATATTGATAGTTTTGGCAGTGAATAGCCAGTTGTGGGTATTTTGCTGGGTGTCTTAGTTACAGTTCTATTGTTGTGAAAATACACTACGACAGACGCAATTATGATACAGGAAATCATTTCATTGGGAGTTTGCTTAGAGTTTTAGAGCATTAATCCATGATCATCATGGTGGGAGGCAGACAGGAATGGTGCAAGACCAGTATCTGAGAACTTTACATCCTAATCTTTAGGCATTAGAAAGAAAGAGAGCAACAGGCCTGTAGTTGCTCATGTCTTGTGAGCAGCCAAGTTGATGAGACTTCATGAGTACAGGCTCACTGAAATTTGCTGTCATCATGTCTGACTTTTGCTTTGAAGATAAAATTTGAAATTAGAGACTCTATGTTCCCTCATTAGGGTAGATTTGAAATCATAAAAGTAAACATGTGATGACTGCATGTCAAAAATCTAACAGCTTTATGAATGCTGTTATGTCTCTATCACAGACAAGTTTGCAAAATTCCTTTAGTCAAAAAAAATAGGAAGCTGGAAAAATGTAGCAACATAGGATAAATGTCCACCATCATTTCCTATGAGTACCTTTGGTTTTGGCATACATTTTTATGCCATAGGGTGACGATGTTAAAAAGAACAATAACGCACAGAAAGATGAAGAAAGCTGCATGAAGAGATCCACATAGCTCTCAGCTTCTCTGCCCAATAATTGTATCTGGGTTCTTGGTGTCCCTGAGGATCTATTTCAGAAAAGATGTTAAGTTGTTGCTACATGAAATTCCTTTACAGAGAAAAGAAAATATATTTCAAATACAGACTATATCCAGACAATTGCCCATCTATTCCAATATAAACAAAAAATATGTCTTGTGTCTTTTATTTGGCAGTAACAGAAAAGAACAATTGCATCACTCAGAGCAAACAGTACTTTTTTCACGTCCATCCATAAAACAAGTTATTGACAATTAAGTATTTTGAGATTTTAGGGCACATTTTGAGGCCAACATTTGGGTTCTTTATAGGTATATTCTATAAGTACTCCTTTCAAAAGCCAATGAGGATCCCTACCCTGGTGCTCATTTCTTTCTCTCTATTCAGTTCTTGAACCTTCTCTTCATTTCCTCCAGAATTTTGTTGTTGTTGTTATATTATGGCTTTATTAAATGGGTGATGTCCTATTTTAAGACCCAGTATCTTGCACTTTGCTGGTTTTCAAAAAGTCTGTTGAAAGTAGCCAGCATACTAAGTGTCTAAAAGATTGCTAATAATTCCCATGTTTAGGTTCTGAATTTTGTCCTTTAGGAAGTCCCAATACCGATATTTTCCTAAGTATTAAATGTTGAAATATTTGATAATTCTGGAAAATAGAATATAAATTTTATTTTAATTTTTAACTTTTTAATTTTGTGTGTATTTATTTATTTGTGTGTATTTTATTCAAATTTTTATTTTGTGTGTATAAATGCTTGCTTACATATATAGAAGTGTACCACTACACATAAGTGCTTGGTGCTCACAGAGGCAAGAAGTGTTGAACCTTCAGGGACTGGAGTTACAAAGAGTTGTGAGCTACCATGTGGGAGCTGAGAATTGAATTCAGATCCAATATAAGAACAGCAAGTATATCCACTGAGCTATCTCTATAGATCTCAGTGTCAATTTGAAGCATTTTTAAAGGTTGCAGAAAAATAAGTTAAAATAAATATGAAGCTTGTATTAAAAAAACTGGGCAAAACTATTATGACCACACAAATTACATGTCCAATACAGAGTAAAATGTAATTTTAAGATGCAGTTTAATTTCTATGAATAAGCGTGAGACATGTGTTTATTCGTCACACTGTTCATCTTTCATTTAAAGAATGTTGCTTTGCCTGATATACTTCTTTTCTCTTAGATTTTTCACATCCTGAAATTAAATTACAGGATTGACTGTCAATGACTGATTGCTTTCCAAGGTTATTCTGATTTCTCCTGCTTCCTTCTTATGAGACAGAAGCTTACTGGGCTCCAGCCTCTTTTTTTTCTCTATTCTTTGAAACTTTCATAGATGTATATAGTATATAGTAATCTTATCTGTCCCCACTTCTCCCCTTCACCTACTCCTTGACCTCTTCCCAATGGATCTAGTTTTTGCTTCAATTTGTAGTGTCCTCCTGTACATGGCTGTAAAGTCATCCCAGTATGTGGAGAGCCTGTCTATCTGTCCCTCAAAGAAAAGTAACTCCCTCCTACAGCAACAATCAAATGCCAATTTCATCAGCTAAGGGTGGGGTCTAATGATCTTCCTCTCTATACTGGAATATATTTTAACTTAATTTTTTGAGATTTTTTATTAATGATTACTGTGTTAAAATCATTTACATCCTTCCTCTCCTACCTTCAACTCTTCTAGCACCCCTTCTACTCCTCCCAAATTCATGACTTCTTATCTTATTATTAAAAGTAGTTATATATAAAAATAATATTAATTATTATTGTTATTATTACACACACAGCTTACCCTCCTGGTTCTGTTTATTGATGATCATATGTAGATTTGTTTGGGGGCTTGCTTACCCTAATAGGCTTATATCTGAAAAAAAAGCAGATTCTATATTTCTCTACAGCAATTGATTGTCTATAGCTCTTCCTGTAGAGGTGAGACCTTGTGAAATGACCTTCCCCATGTTAGCATGCTGAATGGTGCTGTCATTCTGCAGGTATTGTTTGGGCTACTGTATGGTGGAGATTTTATGGGTACCACTTCCCTGTTAAGTCTAAAAGATGCTACCATTCAGCAGGTATCCTAGTCCTCTGACTATTACAATCTTTCCAGCTTCTCTTCTGCAATGTTCCCTGGGCCTTAGGTGGATGGATGGCTTCAGGAACCCTGTGGTTACTTATTCTTTGTATCTTGACCAGTTAAGCATCTCTTTCAAAGCTGCTATATGCTTCTTTGATGATAGGTGAGAACAACCCTTAACTTTGGGCTTAAGAATAAGTATTTAGACTACAAACAGAAATTACATTTTCTTCAGAAAAATGGCAGTGCTGAGTTCTCTTCTGGGGTCTATAACCTCTTCAGCCATGGGCAGTTGTTCATGTTTACTGTACCAGGTATATATTCTCTCATATTGAGTAGGTCCTCAACACAACTAGACAGCTCTTGGGTACTCCAACAAGAACAGTGTCACTATTATACAATTTCTGGAGTCCAGTTCAAGATGAGGGCAGGCAGGATCTGGAGTGGGTGGATGCAAGAACAGCGAAGGAGAAATCAGACATGGGATACTTCATAGTTTCATTTTATGAGAAATGGACCGAGAAGAAACACATTACAGTATGACTTGACCTACTTCGACAACTAAAATCTTTCACTGGCTTTATTTATACACAAAAGCATTTCCTCATAGTCTTTAATCACTGATTACAAAGCCTTTCATGGTACATAATTTTTCTAAAGTCTTCCTTGATTATATAAGTGTATCAAAGTCTTTAAGCAAAGTGAGCAAACAGGAATTTTATGAGAACTAAAATCTAACATTATGATTAAAAACAATTCTTTTAACTCCTATCTTTTTCCTTAACACCAGTGTTATAAGGCCTTGCAGTTACAGAAATACTAGGCATATCAGAAGTTATTTGTTACTACTTGTTATATCAAGCTTTTACCGTATTATTCTATTAATCTAAAACCAAATATAGAGATATCCTATCGGGGGTTTCTATAGCTACAAGACTTTATGACACTGAATATCTAATATTTCTATGGAAATCCAATTCCTAATATTTTACTCAGTATAATTTACCTGTAGATTTTGTGATTTGTTACAGTTTCAAATGCTTTATTTTATTTTTAATTGCAAGTTAAAGGGATATGAGGTGCATCCCACTTTGTTTATAGATGTATACATTTATAATCATTAAATCAATATAGTTTTCATGCCCATCACTTCAGTTACCATTTCTTTATAATAATGTTATGAAAAATCCTTCCTATAGCTATTTTAAGTACACATTTTGCTAATTATAGCCACCCTATGCTGCATAAAAATATCATAACTTAATCTCCTTACATACCTGTAGCTTGTATCTATTAATTCTCCTCCTCAGCCTATATTAAATGCTATTCTAATTCTACTTCTATGAGCTCATACTTTTGAGAGTCCTCATATGAATAAGGTTTAAAATTATTTGGTTTTCTGTGTCTGAATTTTATTCTAGTCTTATTAGCATTTCTTCTATTTTATATTTTTGAGAATATAATTACATCATTTTCCCTTTTCTTTCTCTCCTAAAGGAAGATTATATGGATGCCTAAATAAGACCTGAACTATTCCAACAATTTCAAACTGCTGGGGGATGGAGAATCAGACTTCCATAGGGATAATGAGTTCCCTGACTGGTTATTCAATACTGCTTGGTCAGCACTAGAAACATATATATGCAGGCAACACTGAACAGACTCATCATGTTATACTTATATGTTCATACATTTATATGTGTATGTTATAATGAGGAGGAGACCATGAATTTGAGAGGGGGCAGACATGGGAAGAGCTAGAAGGGGGAAGAGAGAGTGTGGAAATGATGTAATTGTATTTTAACTAAAAATAAAATAAACAAAGACAACAAAAATGCCATCTTTTATTTTCATTTAATTTGAAATTAAACAACTGTGGGTGTAATGAAGTCAATGTATAAATCTCCCCAAAGGAAGACATCTTAATTCATCTAATAGTGTCTGTGATGTATCAGTATCCATGTTCTACATATTCACATTGAATTTTTGACTAGTTTGACAAACTTCAAGTATTTATCTGAAATGAAATCTTCATTTACTTTTTATTAAGTTTTATGATTTCAATTTCTTGATATATCTTTCTCCATTGTATAAATTTAAACTAAAATTATCAGGTACTTTTTCTAAGGAAAGCAATTCCAATATTTCAAAACCAGAACAGTTTCCATTTGCTTATGGCTGCTAAAGAAATTAGGAAGATTCAAAATGATTATCTACACACAGGATAAAAGATAAAGTAATTCTAAAATGGAAAGTATAGGAAGTGATGGATTCAGTATTTAGCCTGATTTAATCATTCTGTACTGTTGACATATCAAAACATTTCATTGCATTCCATAAATAGAGTTACAACTTGTTAATTATGAATGCATTTTTTAAATAATGGAATTCTTTTTCTTAAATCAAATTGTTTTCTTTTAAATAGAGTTCTGAGATAACAATTTATCCTTACTTTTTCCTCTGAAGAGACTGATCATTTGCTTATCTTTTGCTCACATATTTAAAACTCTAACTCACTGCTAATGATGGATTAGCATTTTTTCAGACATGTTCTCAGGTATTCTTACTGTGCCTCATTTTAATAACCCACCTGCTTACAGCAAGTATCAATTCATTATTAAGTTACTAAAATATATGTAGAGTTAAAAGTAATTCATGACCCAAACTACCAGGAATATTTTAGAACCTGTGTATTGAGCACTTTGCATACTTTGTCTTAGTGGTTAATTTGTTCTCAGTCTTCTGGAGAACATCACCATCTAAAAATACATGAACACATTTATTACCGCAGATAGCCTCTCGTTACTTGACCCATTAACCCTCTATAAACTAGAATCAGCCCATTGCACTTCCCCAGTATTAACTCTGAAAGGATTGCTGCTACACGGGCAAAACTCTTACTTACCCCAGAGATGTTTGTTTCTATCAAAGAAGTGAATTGATTTGAACAAGACTATCAGTCTGCAGTCAGGTTCTGAAAGCAACTTTTATTGGATGCTTGGTTATGAATAAACACTTTTTATTAAAAACTTTTGAGTCATAAATCCACTAGTCTCTCTCCTTGATGTTTGTCAATAATGAATGCTAAGCAAAATGGGCTTGCCTATCAGTTACTTCTAATGAACTAAAATTCATAGTAATTTATTTCAATAATTATGTCTTGGACATGTGATCCCTTGAACTCATTTATCCTTTCCTTTCAGTACAGATCAATAAAAATCTTTCTGGATAATAAGATAATGTGGAAATTTTGATTCCCTCTGCCACTTTATTTTCATCCTATGTCACATAGTGTTTCATATATCTTTTTTAAAAATGGAAATAATTTTCTCTAATAAGGAATAAATATACAGCTTTCAAAGAAACGAAATGATATGATCTATGTGTGTGATAAGATGCTGTGTATAACCAGATGTGAGACAGTTCAAGTCAAGGGAATCATAAAATACTGAAGAGTATGTAAAGGCTATGCTATGCCCTAAAAGATTTTTAAATGATTCTATAACTCTAACTCAATGAGAGCACTTTTCTGTCAGCTTTATGGGTTCAGATATGAGGGAATGGGGTAAAGCGTGTTTGTGATTCTTCAGGTCCTTCTGAAAGCAGGATTGGAAGTTTGAGCACTTGAGTCACATATTCAAATACGTGCTTCAGAATGCCAATTTAGTGCATAACAAACAGCATCAAGGTGCAAAACTGGCTATATTAATGCTATAAAACAGAGAAAACCATTTAAACTGAGACTGAATCTATTTCTTAGCTGAAGATTTTCAAAGTTTAACTATATTCACTGATAATTTTTAGTCTAAGTTCATCCTTTCAGCCCAAAGGGGGTAGTCTTTCTGTATTAACTAAATGTCAACATCATAGTTAGCATAAAGTTTAGTCAAAAGATATGCTCTGTTCCCAAATAGTTTTTTATGGTATAGTGAGAAAGAAAATGGAATAGTTGAAGCATAGAAAACAGAACACCTATATCTGAAGTAAATGTCATTTACAAGACAGAAATACATTGGAAGAATATTTAGAACCAATAGGTATTGAAATGATAACTTATTGGAATAATTTTAGAACCTGTGAGGAACAACTTCTGAGGAAATGTCATGTAAGTCAGAACACTAACTGTGACAGACACTGGAGCTGCTCCATAACTTACATATTCTTTCGTACAACCTGTAATAATAGTAAGAAATCATATATATGTTTCTTTTGAACCTTAGTATAAGTTATTTTTTTCTTTTTTTGGTTTTTCAAGACAGGGTTTCTCTGTGTAACAGCCCTGGCTGTCCTGGAACTATCTCTTGTAGTCCAGGCTGGGCTCGAACACACAGAGATCTGCCTTCCCCTGCCTCCTGAGTGTTGGGATTAAAGGCATACACCACCACTGCCTGGCCCTTAGGTATAATTTTGATTGAGGAAGGAAAGTTCTGAACTCTTCACATTCATTCTAGTCTTCTCTCTGCCACAAATAAGCCTCCTCCTTGTTCAACAAATGCGAACTGGAAGGACATACATCAGGTATGCATAAAACCAACCAAAAATACATATATTAGTAGACAATGAGGCAACAACAGCAAAAAAATTACATCCTAATTCAGCAAGGTCATTGGTTAGTATGCAAAGAACTTCTGATTTCAACACTGCAGAAATGATAAACTGGTTTAAGGAAAATTTTCACAAAGGGAACAATTAATAAATTTGAGTTAAAAAACTTTTAGAAAACAAAACAAACAAATAAAAATTCATTTGAATTCAAGGTAAAACCTGAAAACCAAAGAGTCTATACTATACCATGAGAAGGCCAGGGCACTGAGACATAATTTACCAAAAGAGGTACAGTGAATTTTCTTTTTAAGAGAAGTTGAGTCGGTGGTCAGAAATTTCAGAAATAAAATTTCAGACCCTTATGATTTTGCTGATGCCTTCTATAAAACATTGCAAGCCTAAAATAACCTCAAAGTACAACTCTCAGAGGCAGGAGAAGAGAAAAGACATATTTTCCTCATTTTATAAGGATAGTACAAGCTTATAACTTACCCTTGAAGATCATTAATCAAAAAAGTGAAGTGTAAACAAATATGTCTCCTAAATTGTGACTGAAATTTTCAACAAAATAGAAAATCATATATGGAATATATTAAAAGGATAATGTAGCATGTCTGTGCATGATTTTGTTAGAATTAATGCTTTTCTTTATAATAAAATATTAATTGTTAATTCTTTGTTTTGTCCTGGGAAGAAGGGGAGCATAAGAAAAATATTGTTCCTGTTCTCACAAAAACAAAAGCAAATCTCTGGATAACTTGCAAGTTTGTGGTGTTCCCTGAGCTCATCATAAGTTCAGAACTGAAGAACAGTTTTGCAAGACCAAAACTAAAGACAGCAGAGATGGCATAAACCCTTGGATAAAGAGCAGAACTGTCCTACAGTCTCTGGACAGAGTTAACTGAATAATGGGGGAAAATATGTTTCTCATCATGCAGGTGTCACAAAAATGCTGTCAACTTTTACCAAGAACTTTCTCTACTGTGGCACACAGTAGTCTCTTGATATGGATAGAATGTTTGACAGATGTTTAAGTCATCAGCATATAGCCTCACAATTAATGCCCATATAACAAGGGACCTTAGAGAGCACCTCTCTCCCTTTGCTATGTTAAAATCCAACAAAGAGATTGCCATCTCCAATCAGAAAACAGATCCCTACAATACGTCATGTGTTCTGAAACCTTTATCTTGAACCCACACCATCAGGTTATGTAAAAAAATAAATTTATGTTTTTTGTAACCACTCAGTTTATAATGTTCAGTTATATAAATCTGCCTAGGATAAGACTTCTTTAGTTTACGTATGTCTGGTGGCAAGAGAAAATATGTCTTTTTTTTAATTAGAGCGGGCATAAAGTCTTATTAGATGAAGGTTCTTTTAAGCAGACAAGAAGAATTCAATTCAATTCACATATTCTAGGTGTGGCAGGAGAGAATCAATATCTCTTCAGTATCCTCTGGCCACCACAGGAAGGCTTCACTTTCATGAATGAAGGAATGATAAATATTTTTAAGTTATATTATACTTATGTTATACACGAGTGATAACAAATTATGAAAGAATTCACCCTTTATAATTTTTTAAGACTTATGACTATATGACTGCTTTGATAATTTAAAGAACTGAATAGCATCAACCTGTTAGTACTGATATTTTTCTGAGGTCTTGCTAGGAACTTCTAGACGAAACTAAACCTAGACACAAGGCCAGTATTGGTTAATTCAGGGTAGACTGAATCCAAGGAAAGTCTGTCTATCATATGACCAATTAATAGTTTCTATATCATTTCACTTTTCATTTAGTACCACTGATCTGGAAGTTCTTCTCTTACATAGTAGGGGCTCAAGAAATTTGTATGTTTGATAGAAAATAATTTATTAAACAATGCAAAAAATGAGTGCATAATATAATACCTGGAGTTACTGCTATGATAGAACCATTGGTTTCTGGCAGAATAGACTGACTATCTGGGGTGTTGCACAGTCATTCCTCAAGAAACAATGTCTGAGTTGAAGTCAAAGGCTAAACAGAGGATGACTGGAAACAGCTACTGGGGGGATGCCAGAGAAAGGAACGTCAGAGCCTGTGTATGAGCCATAGCCCTGTAATGGGAGAGCCACAGGATTGAGATGCTATAGGAAGGCATAAAACTGGAGCTCAGAAAACAAAGGGTTATGAACCCTTGAATCTAAATTGATGACTTGCCTACATGATGCATTGGTGCAATAGTGTGATAAAGTTGTGGTTGGATTTTAAGCCCACTTTACAGGACAGAACCCATACCTGACACTTCTCCAGTGCCCAAGAGTCTAAGACTAGTTAAAGCTTGGATCAAGGGTGAAACCAAATACCACTGTTCTGGAAAAGGAGCAGAAACAAAGTGACTCCTAATGACATTCTGCCAAATCTATGGTTCAGAGTCTCTCTCAGCCACCATCAGAGAAGCTTTCTCCTGCAGTAGATGGGAATAGAAAGACCCACAACTGATGTCTTCACCAAATCCCTCTCCTCAGGGCTCAGGAAATTATATAGAAGAGGAGGCAGGAAGATTGTAAGAGCCAGAGGGGATGGATGACATCAAGGAAACAAAGTCCTCCCATAGGACTTACACAGTCACAGAGACTGTGACAGCATGCATAGATGGGCATGCACAGATGCAAACCACGGGATGTCTCAGCACTGAGATGGGGAAGAAATATAGCCCACACCCCTATCATAGAAGATGTTTCTAATTAACAACTGCTCACAAAGGAAATTATCATTTCTCCAATGAAGTCCCATGAATTTACAAACCACATTTAATGGTATGTCCTATGCCCAGCAGTAGATGGCAAACACAAAACAAACTGTAAGGTATATTTGTCGTTTTTGTTTTCTCATATCACTCTGTTTTTTAAAAAAACTTATTGATGTTTTTGGCCTTTATATTATGGTTTCCAAATTTGAGTTTTTATGGGTTTTGTGTGTGTGTGTGTGCTTCATGATCTTTCTTAGTTTCTTTTTGTTTATTTGTTCATATTGTATCATTGTATGTCTCTTGTCTTTTTTATTTTCCTGATTGCTTTCTTAAGAGAGAAAAAAAAGTATGGAGTTGGAAGGGTTGGGAAGTGGGGAAGATCCAAGAAAAGAAAAGACATACATATGTGTGAAATTAACTTTATTTTCAGTAAAATAAAACAAAATTAAAAAAGAAATAAATAGATATGAATAAGTAAAGGAAGAAACCTGAGGCAATAGAGTATTAAGAGGGTTGAAGCTCCTTAAACCAAGTGGTTCTGTGAATGAACATGGTCTTTGTTCAAAAGGAAATGAGAAGCTATTGGAGAATGTGTTAGGCTGAGAAGAACTTCACTAAATCATGTTAAGAATAGATTTGACATGGAGCCTGAAGAGATGACAAGGAACCTTCAGCAGATTGGTTGAGGAATTAAGATAACTTCGCTGTGCTTCTTGGCATACACCTATAATTCCAGTCCTTGGGGCGAGATGAGATCAAGACCATCTTCAGTCTCATAACAAATTAGAGGACAGCCTGTTATACACATGAGCCTGTCTCAAAAAAACAAAACAAACAAACAACAAACTCAAAAAAGAAACCATGCTGTTGCTTGTGTCTGTTGTCGGGTGGCTGGATTGTTTCCGTTTCTCAGATCCAGCTGACTTGAGAGCATGGTCTCAACTTCTCTATCTCAAGAGAGATGTATATGTGAAGAAATGAAGGTCGTGTAAAGCAGAACATGGCCTCCGGCGTGCGTAGCTGCCGTATACTCGCGATTGATATCATCACATCTACTGAAATTTTATTTTTATTGGGTTTGAGTGTTTTGCATGTGTATCTGTGCAATGCAATGCATGTAGTACCTGCAGATGCCATAAGGTGTCAGATCCTCTGGAATTGGAGTTGCATGTTAACTGCCATGTTGGTCCTAAGAATGGAACTTGGATCCTCTACGAGAGAAGAGTGTACTACTTCCAATCACTGAGCCATCTCTCCAGCTCCAACCTACTAAATTTTTGATAAACCAAATCATGAATATCCTTTTAATTATTCCTTTTGATATACTAGCAGAGATACTTGCCTCTCTGAAATTGAAAGAGAGTCAAGATGTATACACAGTTAATTCTTCTGAGTCGCCCTCCTCATGTTGAGAAAAGAACCACCTAAGGCAGCAATGACATTTTAAATGAAATGATGAGTTTTGAGGTTTATTACTTGGAAAAAGCCATATGTTCGCAATCCATGGTACTTTATGAGATTGAAGCATCAAAGACATGTTTAGAATTGCCTAGTAAGTGTATGTGTCAGGGGAATAGCTGTGTCTGTGTTGTGTGTAATTTTATTTATTTTTCCCAGAGGTTATATGTCATATGGATAACTTTTTAAAAGTTAGTAATATTGTTTTATTCAGAATGGATAGTCCTAAAAAGTAGATCACTGGTATACCTAGTACATATTTTTATAGTGACAATATTTTTATGTTCCTGGTGTTATTAATGGGAGTTACCTGGGTGAGCCATTGGCTGAGTCAATTGAGGGAATCTTGGTGCTTATCTGTGGGCACAATAGACAACAGCAACTGCAATAGGCAAGGGGTGGCCTAGTAGTCTTGGTTTAAAGGCACAACAGAGCAATCTTTACATTATTCATAATCTATGTTTTCCTAAAATAAGTAGGATAAATTCTAAATAATCGCTACATCAGATTATTTTCCTTTAAAAGAAGACTTTCCCAAAGATCAGGAAGAGCAGCATTTCCATTGAGAAACTTTAGTCAGCTCACTCTGAATACATCTATGACTCAGGAAGAACCAGGAAAAAATAAAAAAGAGGCTGAAAGGGCAAGAGAGAACCCACTTCTCAAAAAATCAATGAACGCAGCCAAGAGCAGCTGTTACTGACTTGTGAGGTCAGTGTTTGGGAGAGAGGGCAGGATGGACAGAAAGCCAGGACTGAAGCTTAGAAAACATGATTTCAGGGTAAGATCTCCTGGAGTCTTTGTCCATGGAACAACCCTGGAAATAAAGATAAAGTAGTAGTCACTTCTACATCATCATTCTTCTTTTGTTTCTTACATTTAGGAGAAAAGTAGATCAATAAGTGTGTCTTTTTAGGCAATCCATGGAGTTCAGAAAATGTATCTTTTCCAGCCATTGTTTTAAAGTCTCTGACAAGCATGTTATCAGGGCAGCAGTTACTAATCATGGGATTTGAGAAGAATGTGTTGGCATTAGATACTCTGTGACACCTCTGGCCTATGTTTCAGGTTTCCAAGCCCCAGCAACTGATGCCTTCAAGTCCTTGCCACCATTGTGTTTCTAACCCACCAGTGATGACTGAGAGAGAGATTTGATAAGAAAAGTAATAATATTCGTTGGTACGTGCTTCGATTAGCAATGAATTTTGAAGAACATCTAACAAGGACTCTTTACAAGATATACTCAAGGGAAAAGAGATTTAAGTTTTTTCTCTTTGTGACGAGTCTTAGCATGTGTCCCCATCCACATATGAGGCTTCCTGGATTAAGACTACAAAAACTAATGAGAGCTGCTCGAGCCTTCAACAGTCTCTGGAAACTTTATTTTTATCATTATTATTACTGAGAGGTTCCTTGGAGAAATCTGTATTGTGGCTTTTATAGAACCAGTTTTGCTGACTCTGGGTATTGTCATGTAATTTTTGTCATTTTGCTATATCCTGAAAATATTTATTTCCTAATTTTTTTAAGTAAACATTCCTAGTATGGAAGGAACTTACTGGCTCATACTGTGAATTGATATCAGCTTTTCTTCTCATCTGTCAGGGAAGGGTCCAAGAAAAGAATATAAAAATGTAGATTCCAGAAATAGGAATGTAGAAATAAAGAAATATAAAGTTGTAAGCCTAGGAGAGTGAGAACAGATTGTCAGCAGCTTTCTCAGTAGCTAAGGACTAATTATTAACAGTGGGTTACTCCGTTTTACAACCCACAGCTCTGTTTACAAGGCCAAAGCATCTCTCCACAAACTGAGAGCTAGCCTACGGATAGCTGAGTCAACTTGTAGGAAATAGATATATGACCTCTGGGTTATGCATTATCCCTGCTGTGTGAAACTGGCAGCATCAAGGGGAAGAGCACAGGGCTCAGTAAACACTATCTGGAAGTACCAAGAAAGACGAGAGATTAAGTAGAAACACTAGTTTAACTGAAAAACTCTGTTAATGGAGATTGTAAAGTAAGGCAATCTGTATCTGAGTTTTACCTTGAGATTGTAAAAATTCCTTTGTTTGGACCTAATGCTTGGTGTCCCTGGTATAAAAAGATGGCCACAGACTTACAAAATCCATCTCTGGCTGTGGTCTCAGCTAGCTGATTAGCTTTTTGTGCCCCGTGGAGATTTTTTATTTTATTTCATTTTATTTTATTTTATTTTTTCCTGAATTCTGGTTTCTGGAAAAAAGTTTGCTTCCGGTTTATTAGACTTTGGTGGTCTGTCCCCATCTCTGAGCGACCCTCTGGACCCAGCAGTCAGTAAGAAAGCTGTGCAATATTGAAACTTTTGTCTGTGCTTTAGAGAGTGAATTAAATCAACACAGTGTAAACTAAAATTCTCATATCTGAATTTATTCTGCCTTTGGATTTCTTGTGAAAGTTTACATGGAACTACAGTTTCTTTTCCTCTCTTTATATATTTTGCTTTAAAAATATTTTGAATATTATTTTAATTCCATCCTGAAATTTATGTTTAAATTTTCCTTGAAAATTTGATAGAAATAAGTATTTGAAAAACTCTAATACCATGAGCTTAAACTGAATCCAAATCAGAATAATCACTTCTTTTAAATACAACCCTTCTGAGAATGGGTTTGAAGGAGGAAGTGATGCTTTGCATTTCAAACAGCTTGGCAGTTGGATTGTGCCCAAATATCTTATTTCCACTATTTCTTTACAAAGCCTCTGGGCCATGTGATATTCCTGACTTGATAAATTAAGTGTCCTTGATGTAATTGTTGTTTTACTACCCCCAGGGTTGAATTTGCTGGGTGCTCCTGCTTACAGATGACCTTAGGAGTCATAAAAATTCTCTTTATGACAGCATGTGATAACCTGTCAGCTGCCTTAACTGGCAACACCTGGGGTGATTGCAGACCCAGGGACCATTTTAATATGAAGATTTAAGGAGATAAGATGAAAGCTATCAAAACAGAGGATGGAGCTTGGAAAAATGGTTCAGTGTTTAAGAGTACATCTTGCTTTTGCAGATCTGAGTTCAGTTCCGATTACTCATGTTGAGAGACTTACAGTTGTCTGTAACTCCAGCTCCAGAGAATAGCACACATGGTCTTCATGGACACCAGGTACACATACCCACATACAGACACACAAACTCACAGACACATAATTCAAAATAATAAAATGCTTATTAACAAAAAGAGGGAGAACTCAAGTATCTATAAGACAGTCTTTCTCTTCACTGTTCATATTTAATTGGAGTTTTGTGTTTTAAGAGAATATGCCCTTCAGTTGGTGTCTATTTTTCTTCCTTTAATTCAGATTTAATCACTCTTCTGGAAGTATGATTCCTAATGTATAAAGCATTTCAGTAAAAAACAATAAAATGGCACATACATGGTGTCAGTTGGGTAAGAACTGGGATTACAGAATGCCATTTTCCTTGTGTATGCTTTTTTAAATATATATATGCAATCAGCATTGAGAATTTCTCCCACCCATCAGAGCTTAGGAATCTATGCAGAAGAGGAGGCAGAAAGATTGCAAGAGCCAGAGATGGTGGATGACGTCAACAAAGAAGCATCTTTCAGACACAGTAGGACTGGTACACATCTGAAATCACAGAGACTGTGGCAGCACACACGACCTGCACAGGTTTAAGACAAATGGGGTCTCAGCACTGATACGTGGAAGTGGAAACTCTCTCGTCTGCTAGGTAAGAAGCTATTTGCCTTTGATAGCTGCTTGCTAAAGAAAAAAATAGGTTATATACAGTGCAGTATGACTTGGTCTATCTGCCAAACTCCAGGACAGGCCTTCTGTGACGGAGCAGTTGGCTAGGATAAAGCAAACTTTGTGCTTGTGTGTGTTGCAGGGAGGGGATTTTGTTTCGTCTTGCCCATGTTTGGATGCAGACTGAAAACATTATGCACCCCCTCAGTCTCAGAGGCAAATCTTTGAATTTTTTCTCAATCTAACTAGTAGCAGGATATTAGATATGAGTATCATTTCCCCCCACTGTGTTTGGGTGTTGTCATGCTTACTTGCTACCTCTTATTTCTTTTCTTCCCACAAGGAGGTGTCATTTTTTAAATTTTTTATTGTTTTTATTGAGCTACACATTTTTCCCCACTCCTCTCCCATTCTCTTCCGTCCCCTTCTACCCTATCCCATGGACTCCATACTCACAATTTACTAAGGAGATCTTATATTTTTCTACTTTCCATATAAAATAGATGCATGTGTGTCTCAGAGTCCTAATTGTTTTCTAGGTTCTCTGGGATTGTGAATTGTAGATTGATTTTCTTTGTTTTATGTCTAAAAGTCACTTATGAGTGAGTATATATGATATTTGTTTTTCTGGGTCTGGGTTACCTCACTCAGTATGGGTTTTTTTCAAGATCCATCTTTTTCCTTCAAATTTCAAGATGTCATTATTTTTTTCTCCTCTGTAGTACTCCAATGTGTAAAAACATATTCTTTATCCTTTCTTCAGTAGAAGGGCATTTAGGTGTTTCCAGGTTCTAGGTATGATAAACAATGCACCTATGAACATAGTTGAGCACATGTCCTTGTGGTATGGTTGACCATCCTTTGGGTACATAAACAAAAGTTGTATTGCTGCGTCTTGAGGAAGGTTGTTTCCTAATTTTCTGAGAAATTGCCACACTAATATCCAAAGGGGTAGTACCAGTTTGCACTCCTACCAGCAATGCAGGAGTGTTCCCTTTACCCCACATCCTCTCCTGCATAAGCTGTCATTAGTATTTTTGATCTTGGCCATTCTTATAAGTGTAATATGGAATCTCAGAGTTGTTTTGATTTGCATTTCTCTGATTGTTAAGGAAGTTGAACAATCCCTTAAGTGTCTTTCAGCCAATTTAGATTCCTCTGTTAAGTGTTGTTGCTCAGGTCTATACCCCATTTTTTATTGGATTATGTGTTCTTTTGATGACCAATTTCTTGAGTTCCATGTATATTTTTGAGATCAGCCATCTGTCTAATGTGGGGTTAGTGAAGATCTTCTCCCAATTAGTAGGCTGCCGTTTTGTCTTGTTGACCATGTTATTTGCTTTACAGAAGCTTTTCAGTTTCAGGAGGTCCCATTTATTGTTTTTCTTGGTATCTGTGCTATTGGGGTTTTATTTAGGAAGAGATCTCCTGTCCAATGCATTCAAGTGTACTTCCCACTTTCTCTTCTATGAGATTCAGTGTGATTGGCTTTATGTTGAGGTCTTTGATCAATTTGGACTTGAGTTTAGTGCATGGTGATGGATACGGGTCTATTTTCATTCTTCTACATGTTGATATCCAGTTATGCCAGCACCNTTGGGGTTTTATTTAGGAAGAGATCTCCTGTCCAATGCATTCAAGTGTACTTCCCACTTTCTCTTCTATGAGATTCAGTGTGATTGGCTTTATGTTGAGGTCTTTGATCAATTTGGACTTGAGTTTAGTGCATGGTGATGGATACGGGTCTATTTTCATTCTTCTACATGTTGATATCCAGTTATGCCAGCACCATTTGTTGAATAGGCTCTCCTTTTCCCATCTGATATTTTTTTGCTTCTTTATCAAAATTCAGGAGTTCATAGGTATACGGATTAATATCTAGGACGTCAATTCAGTTCCATTGGTCCTACTGTCTGTTTTTATGACAATACCAGGCTGTTTTCAGTACTCTATATCTTTTGAGATTATTGCTAAATTATTGCTACATTACTGAAGGTGTTTACAAGTTGTAGAAGTATCTTGGTAGAATTTTTGGGGTCACTTATATAAGCTATCATATCATCAACAAATAATGAGAGTTTGACTTCTTTTCTGATTTGTATCCCCTTTTGTTGTCTTATTGCTCTAGCTAGAACCTCAAGAACTATATTGAATAGATATGAACAAAGTGGACAGCCTTGTCTTGTTCCTGATTTCAGTAGGAAATCATTTTGAATTTCTCTCCATTTAGTTTGATGTTTGTTGTTGGCTTACTGTATGTTGCCTTTATTATGTTTAGGTATGTTTCTTGTATCCCTGCTCTCTCCAAGAATTTTATCATGAGGGATGTTGTATTTTGTTGAAGGCTTTTTCAGCATCTAATGATATGATCATGTGGTTTTTATTTTTCAGTTTGCTTATATGGTGGATTACATTGACAGATTGTAGTATATTGAACATCCTTGCATCTCTGGGATAAAGCCAACTTGATCATGGTGAATAGGTTTT
>LOEQ01004239.1:156229-177882 GCA_001685075.1 Bramus lutescens
TCTCTCTCTCTCTCTCTCTCTCTCGCCCTCCCTCCCTCTGTCTCCTTTTCTGATGCTCTTTAGGCAATCATACAAGTTCTACTATCCACTGATCATTTAGTTAATTTTTAAACACAGTAGAATAAATCTACTGGACTCTAAGGAAGATGGTAGCATGTTAAGCTATTTTATTATCTAACATTCACAACAGCAATCTGAAGGAAAAAGACATTCTTTTTATTGATAAAATAAAGTGAAAAATTGTGGAGCCCTGGGAAAATCAATGTGATAATGCACACAAAGCCCCATGCACAATAGGTGTCTGTGATGGATAGTTGTGCCATATTAACTATTGAAAACATAATGAGCGTTTAAATACGCCAACTAAATTGACTTGCATTGAATCACATTGAAATGTAGCTCAGTGATTTTTCTTGTGTTCACAGTGGCTAGTGAACTGGTTAGAGGTATTCATTGCAGTTTTGTAAGAGATCTTTTATGAAAAACGTGCTCTATTTCCTAGACGAAACAGAAGAAGCAAGGCAACTGCATATAATCTGCAAGGCTATTAAGTATGATGGAAAGGACATGAACTATATGCACGAGGGGATGATGGGGTAAGATTTGATTACCACATGAGACAGAGAAAGGGAATCCATCAGAGTAGCTCGAATGATTAAACCAAATCCTTAAGTCTCAGAATGTTAGTACTGTATAAAACTTGAATGAACTTCCTGACTAAAGTACTAAATAACACGTATCTTCTCACCTCCAGACATTAGAAAACCACTGACCTGAAGTGTACAGACTGTATTGTTGGGAAAAAAATGATCCCAAGATAAAACATGAGAGTTCATTGTAAATCCATATAATCTTGGGATACAATTTTAATCCTTTTGTCAGACAGTTCCTTGTTTGTTTGGAATACTTGATTGAGCTTCTTAAGCATTTTACTTATGTGAAGAGGGATTTATCAATAGCACAAATGTCTTTTTGGTTTTAATTGGGCTAATGGTGCATCTTTTTGATACTTGGCAAAAAATTTACTAATGTACTTGCTTTTTAGTATTGTGTGGTTTGAATTTGGCTGCTGATAATAGAAACCTCCTTTGTGAATGCCATGGAAACAATGTGATCCCTGAAGACTAGCTTGCTTGTTAGGAATTGATTTAGTAATTTGTTTTTGTTAATGCTTAGTAAATGAAATTATGCTGGCAGGCCCAAAGTGATTACATCTGAGGTTTGAGCCTGTTCCTGTTAATTTTATTTTATGAAGGATTCTTTCAGATCTTTTGCTGAATGACTTATCTTGGTCTATCAGAGTCCTGACAGAAATTATGATTATACTTTCTGTTCCTGGGAAAAATGACAGTTGACACAGAAGTCCAGTTCCAGTAAACCTGAATGACCTAGCAGCTCACCCAAGCCCAGCCTAAGCAGGGAGATGTAACAGTCCCAGCTGTTAGTATGAGCTCCCATGGTTTCCTTTGCTCTTCACTCAAGTCAGGCCGAAGACAGAACAGAAAGGGCAGGAGGATGGCCAGTCACTTACAGAAGCAAACAAAGCTTTGTCTAGAAAAAGCAGAGAGGACAGAGAGAAAGACAGATACTTTAGTGCCTCCCCTCACTCAACGTTTCCTTTGCATAAAAAAAATGATGGGATTACAACAATTTAATTAAAAATTTTCAAATGATATATACTAATCATGCATCTCCCATCCCCCATCTCCTCCCAGACCCTCTCCATCTCTCCATTTACCCAAATCCAAACCCTTTCTTTCTCTTTAAAAAATAAAAACAAAACAAATAAAAACAAGAAACAAAGAAGAAACCCCATTAAAAACAAAACTCAAAACGTACAAGCCAAAGACCCAATAAAGCAAAAATTGCCTGTACAAAAACTTTTAAAAGTAAAATGAATTTAAATCTAGCAGTTTAATCAATCACAACATTAAGATTTACTTGACATTAAGCCAGATAAATTTTTTATTAATCTGATCTGAGAAGTTTGTCATTTTGCACAAATATCTACTGTTGGGGATTAGGGAGTTAGCTCAGTAAGTTAAATGTTTGCTCTGCAAGCATGAAGGCCTGAATTTGATCCCCATTATCCAAAGAAGAAGAAGGAGGTAAGGGAAGGAGGAGAAAGAGAAGGAGGAGGACGAATAGGAAGAGGAGGAGGAAGAAGAAGAAAGAAGAAGACGAGGAGGAGGAGGAGGAAGAGGAGGAGGAGGGAGGAGGAGGAGGAGAAGAAGGAGGAGGAGGAGGAGGAAGAAGAAGAAGAAAGAAGAAGACTATGAGGAGGAGGAGGAAGAGGAGGTATGGTGCCTCCCAGTACTGGGGAGGCATGAAAATCTGGGGCTTTCTGGCTAAAGTAAGCTACTTGGTGACTTCTAAGTTAGTAAGAGGCCTTACCTCAAAAAGGTGGACAACATCTGATCAACCCTTCTTTTGGCCTGTATACACACACACACACACACACACACACACACACAGTCTTTCTTTGTATTTCCAGCTCCCAAATAATGAAATTATGATTATTATTATTAATTCTTATTAATTATGAAAGCATTGCCTTGGATTGGCCTTATTCCCAACTAGCTCTTAAAACTTAAATTACTCCCTTTATATTAATCTATGGTCTGCAATGTGTCTCATCACCTCTCCTTCGTATGCATGTTTGACTTCCTCCTCCATGTCTCAGTAGTGAATCCTACGTGCCTTGGATTCTTCTCATATCTGCTCTGAAGTTCCACCTAGCCTCTCCTGCCTAGCTATTGGTCATTCAGCTCTTTATTAAATGAATCAGAAGGTGTCTTAGGTAGGTGAGGTAAAACAGTGACACATTTTCATACAGTGCGATCAAATATCTCACAAAACACACACACACAGAGACATGCACATGCATACACACATGCACACACACAAGGACAGACAATTGGAAACTTACTACTTCATTATCAAGTCACTGGAGCTCTACTCAGCTTCATTCCTTCACGTGGAAAGAGAACACAGTAAATGTGGAGAGGTTTGGCTATGTCTATTACTTCAGTTGTAGCCATGGTACAACGAATGTTCACATGCATGGTAATTTACTAAGTTTCTCTCTCTCTCTCTCTCTCTCTCTCTCTCTCTCTCCATATATATGTATATATATAATTTGTAACATATCTCTCTATATAATATTTTCCCTTGTGTGAATCCTAGTGCTAAACCTTTAAATCTGCATGTGTAATTCAGATCGGCTGTAGAGCCCAGGGAACAAGAAAGTGATCATTTGTGGGAAGGAAGAAGAATGAGAAAAATGGGTGGGAATATTAGAACATGGATGATATGAAGGAAAGGGGAGGAATAATGGGCAAGGTGGTGTGAATAACAAGACTACTCTTTTATAACAAAGAAAATTAATTTCTTAACACCAGATGATAGAAGTATGAAAGATAGTTCTCTACATTTCTATCATTAATATAATTTATATCTCAGTTAAGAGTTGATTTATTCATTAAACTAAATACTAATCTGCAAAATAAACTAAAATCTAGGAATTTATTTTCCATCCACTTAAGCAGAATAAATCACAAAATCAATCTCACTTTCATTGTTACAGCCCTCTTGTGTTTATTCCTCCTTCTAGGATAGAAAGTGGAATTTCATTTACATGTAGAATTTTAAGGGTTAAAGAATATCTCTAAAATGTCTGCAATCCCTCAACTGAGTGCTGCAGCCAGCACAGCCTGGATAGCCTGGATAGCCAAGACTGGTGGGGGTGCCGGGATTGAGACAGCAAGGCTTCTTTTCAGGTGGAAGAACAGCAACCTTTGTTTTGCCCAGCAACCTTTTATACCTCTACTCCTTTTGTGGAGACCCACGGGCCAGAAAGAACACAAACAGCCTTGTCAATTACAGCCTACAAGGAAGTTCTGCTGTCAGTCAGGAGGAGTGAGGGCACCTGGTTCACAACTGAGTACCCTCATTTTGTAAAAAAATAAACTAATAAAATATATTAAACTCATTTCCATCCATCATTTACTTTTCCTCATTGCTATGGCCAAATGTTGAAGAGTACAAGAGGAAGGGAAGATTTAATCTAGTCCATGGTTTCAGGACAGAGATAGGGTAGGGAAGAAGTAAAAATAGAAAGACCATTCAGAAGAGGTTATGGTCTTCTTATCTCATAATACAACAATTTTAGTTGGTTTGGAGCCACCATGTGGGTGCTGGGAATTGAACTCAAGACCTCTTGAACAACAGCCAGTGCTTTTAAACACTGAGCCATCTTTCCAGTTCACTCATATAAATTAGAATAGAAATATAACTTGCTGACTTAAATATTTTACTCTCAGAATGCTTTAAACTATTTTGGGAGATTCATTATTTGTATGTTGAGAGGAGAATATGTATTTTTTCCACAAAGATATCCACAGTTCAAATAACAAAGCAAACAATCAGAAACAGTATGTTTTATCAACTCACTTTGGGAAACATGCATACCTTGAGGAGAAGATGTTTGGAAATTCTATTCCTCACATTTTTCATATTTACTTATATTCCCTTTCCAAGAACATACTTAGAAAGACATCCTTTATCTAACAGTAATTCAGTCGCTCATTTTATACTGTATTGTTATCTAAAGGGCTGACCCCAGTGTCATTGCCTCTCCGCCTCAGGGACCAAACACCATGATGGACCAAAAGCATAAGGGCTTAAGTTGTTTAGAAATCCTAGAGGAAGGGAAAAATAAAAATACATTGTATTTCTGCTAAGATTGTCTGCTGAATGTCACAGATATCATTTATCTTCTCTTACTCATACAGAAGAGAAAGGGACTTACGTCATACTTTTTAACTGTAAAAAGCTGCCTCTGTAGCTTGGTGAGGAGAAACTGTTTACTGTGTAAGAGGCCCTGGCATTTTAAGTCCAAAAGGAATCAATAATAGCATGTAAAGTGACACTATCTGCTTTCAGTCTCTGGGGAAAACTATGTCGAAAGAATTCTGCTTAGCACAAAGCTCTATACTTAGAAGATTGACAGTGAAGCTGAACATTCAAAAGCTCTGTGACTACCAGCACTCACCACGATTTCTAAAATAAACAAGCTAGTAAATCCTTAATTCATATCCAAATAATAACTAGAAAGAATTATTTAGAAACCTTTAACAAAGGACTGAAATCAGGATGTGTAATAGACTGTATGCGTATCTAACAGTCACTTCCCTGTGTATATCTCTCTGCCTGTAGTTTGAAGCTGTGTCTGCAGCTCTTCCCTGATTTCTAACAACCCAGACCCTTCCTGGCTCATTTTTATTGTCTTGTCACACTGTAATGACCTGAAGTTTCAGACTTGGTCTTATCAAAGGTCATTAAACCTATTCTTTCTTTACACATTTTTCTTTTATAGGAAAATTGCTATTTGTCCCAGGAAACTCATACACACACAAAAGGAGACAATTTTATAACATACTGTAGTTAGTATATAATGTATTTGTATTGTGATGAGTATTATGAGCAGTAAATATCTAGCAAGGATTTTGGTGTATTTCTTTTTTAAGTGCAGTATTTAGTAACTAAAACACTGTTTCAAGTCAGAGTGTATAGAAAACACATGAGATGCTCTGTTTAATTGATGGGCAAACTCTTCTTCCTCCAGTGGCACTCTTAAGCATTTGGCTACTTTTGAGGTGTTTCTTCAATTCTTCAAACTTACCCATTTGTGCAATAGAGAACTGAGAACAGGAATGTTAAACCAGCCCTAAATATGGACTAAACACAGCTAGTACTTCCAGAATAGTGGTTTATCCCAAAGGTGAAGTTTTACATTCTTCTCTATGTATACACTCAGCAGTAACTCAAGAAATTAAGGGTTATCATGACCTGGGAAGGAGGAAGGTGATTTACTGTTGGTGTGAGTGGGTAGAGGCCAGAGACCGCTAAACATACCACAGTGAGCACCACACTCCCTACAGTGCTTTCAGCCTGGAATGCCACAATAGCACAGGGTGGTTGGAGCACCTAGATATATTAGGGACGAAGAGGATGACAGAGAGAAGAGAATAGCCTAGGAGCCAGAGCCCACACCACAGAGCTAGCAGGGCTTTTCCAGGCCTGAAACAGCAAAAATGACAGAGATTCTGCAAAATTGAGATTTCAAATGTTGTATTTTATGTTCTTTGGCATCTAGAAATCCGTGGTCAGTTCCAGGCTCCCAGGAGCAGAGCCAAGATCACGTGAGATCAGACCTCCCTTGCCGTTTGTCACCTACCTTCCTTTAGTTATCTGATCTCCATCCCGCTTGGAGCACCCTGTGGAGACGGTGCCCTCCTCAGCTGCCTTACTTACAGCAGTTCTCCAGCATAACAGCCTCAAGCTCCGTGGAACTGCAGATCCCGTCAACATCATGCACTCAAATTCTCCTTGGTTGGGGATTTTTAAAAAGGTTAATAAAGCATTTAATTGCAATGGCTAGCTAAGGAAGCATCTTTACTCAATCTCCGTTTCCCAGATAAGCATCATTTAAAGACCCAAGCTGTATCAAGTGACCCTTTTAACAAGGTCAATGATTGGTCATCCATTCGAAAGCTCTGGACAGACTAAGGGAAAACGTACAATAACCCATGCCTTTCCCACAGTAAATATATAGAAAGGAGAGAGAGAAAGTGCCCAGTCCCACCGTATGCCCCTTTGTGTTGTTCCTGCCAACACAGCAGACCTCCTGCTATATTATAGACCCTGCTCCCAGCCCTACCAGCGCCATTTCATCTGAACCGCCAACACCAGCCACGGGGAAAGTGAGCCCAGGACACTGAGGGCCTGCGGAAGGACCAGCCCTTAGTTCCATGTCGCAACAGACGTCTGAGCTTTGTCTTGCCTTCCAGATCACCTTCCATGAGGACCGTGGCTTCCAGGGCCCCCTCTATGAGTGCCACAGTGAATCTCCTTGAGGAGATTCTTTAGAATTCGGGAAAATGCAGCAAATCTTTGACACTTGAAAGCCCCTAAGACACCACAACAGGCTGCAAAACTTGTTCTTCAGTTTTCTCACTTACCAGTAATGACTGGAGGTTTCTTTTGATGAGTCCTGTGGTATGCCAAGCTTTGAAAAGGTCAAGTCTGACCGCATGCATGAGTTCTTTTGGAAGCTATAGTACATTGAATGCATGGGATGATGGGAGTTTATCAGTAGCTGTTCATTCCTCCAGCTATGTTGCTTAGGAGAATCCTTTGCACTGAGCACTCTGGTGATGTAAGAAAACCACTGCGGGACAGTGGGACCTGTCTGGAAGGGGCAGGGACAGAAAGGCGTCAAGACAGCTGAGTAATCAGGACAGGCAGCCTGAACTGCTATTGTTATTGACATTTTACCCTTTGGATTGGCACAGGCCCCTTGAGAATCTTTGATTTTTGTTTTGGAATTTACAAATATGACTTGCCAGAACACATTTGACCTGAGACTGGAATTCCAATCTTTAGTTCATTTATTTACATTTTGTTGATGGGTTTACATGGATTTTCAGAATGCATCCAAGGCTAGCCCCAAACTTTCTATGTTTTATAGTCTAGCCTCCAACTCTCAAATTTGGGATCTGCGTCTGCTGCTGAAGGGCTAAGACGGCAGATGTGCACCACCACAGCCCCTCTAAACCAAAATTTTAAGGCGCCTTTGATCTCCAGGTTTGGAAACAGGTCCTGAAGCAAAAAGAAGGGATAGGCAGAGGAGATCGGGTGAGCTGAGCTTTCGGAGAATTTCCATCAGTCTGTGATTTACATGGCATTGACAATCGTTTTTCACTCTTTGAATTTAATTACCTTTGGTATAGAAAAGGTAAGGAGCCCATCCCCCAGGCAGCATGTGCTGATTGCCAAGCTCAGGCCAGGTTTTCTAACGTCCCCTTGTTTACTCTGCATGCGCACAGTCCGGCTCTCACAGGATCAGGATTTAGGAGCGCTAGGACTACAGAGGTCAGATGGTGGAGATCACCGACAACTGCTCCCACCTCAAGAACCGCTTCCACTTCAGTGACTTCCACTCCTTCCACGTGCTGGAAGGCTGCTGGGTCCTCTACGAGATGCCCAACTATGAGGGGCGGCAGTACCTGCTGAGGCCCGGGGAGTACAGGCGCTACCACGACTGGGGCGCCACGAATGCCAGGGTGGGCTCTCTGCGGAGAATCATGGATTTCTACTGAAATGGTTTTACTCTACTGTTTTCTCCATCTGGACATTAATAAAATATTTCCTGTGTGTTTCATGCAATAATGGAGTCCTCTGTTCTTTTCGGCCTTCTTGGAAGGGTACAGCAAACTGCAGCCAGGAAAAATATGAATATTCTTATATTCAGTGTGTGTTGTGAGCTGAGCGGCCAGGAGCTCAGCTTCAGGATCCTGGAACCCATCCACTCACTAGCTGTATGTGGCAGGGCAAGTCACTTAACATTTCTGTGCCTCGTTTTCCTAATCTTTGATGTGAGTATGGGAGTAACAATACTCTTCTCTTGAGTCCTTGATGTGGATTACATGTGTTTGCATTTTTGTACCACAGACAATGGCTTTGCTGTAACAATATCCTGGAAGCTGTTCTGTAAGCTCGGGGTAGAGCATCCTCGGTTCTCATCCTCAGTGCTCTCAGCTGAAAGTCTTTTATGGTAACTGAATAAAGGAGAATGAATAAATAACACTGCATCAGCAGGAGGCAGAGTTAGATAGTTATTTGTTAGCACAGTCATGCCTGACAAATCCAAAAAGTCTATAACTATGTGGTTGAATGAAGAGATGTTTAAATATTTTGCATGCTGAGAGCACAGACTTAGGAACCAAAGGCCTTCTTTTAAAAGGAGCCAAAAGACTCTTTCAAATGTATTTTCTAAAGCAGCTATACAACACTTGGTGGTGTGGGCTGGAAGAAACAGGTACACACTCTGTATATGAGTAAGGGCTGAGAGTACATGGTTAGGAAAATACTTGTCAGGAATGCAAAGTTCATACGCATGTCATGGACCTGGAAGATATTATCCCCAGACTTGGATCAATCTTTGTGACACCAATAGTCTTTGGTAACAATTCCTTCACTAAAAAAGAAAAAAATGGAACTTGGGGTCTTGTTTTGGGGAATCAATTATTTTTCTGTAAGCATTCATGAAATGAAATCTAAGCAAGCATTCTGTTATATCAAATGAGTCTCTTTATGTGCAATACTATATTTTATATGTTCACATGGAAAAGGGAAAAAACAAATTGCTATACAGCTCATGATTTTTGCTTTAATAATTAAATGACAACTCTTAAAAGTAAACTGACAGTAAACTAAAAACCTGATCATGAAATAAAGACTGAAAATTATTTTCTTTTTTAAAATCAATGTTCTTTTTTGAGGTTACAATTTTCCCTTTCCTTGTCTTCCCTTCACACAAATTATTTTCTACTTGAGTCAAAGTACCAATCAACTAGCAAATACATTACCTCCAGAATCTCAAACATTAGAATACAAAAAATAGATAACTTTTGGCTGATAGTTTGCTTACACGATATACTTGCAAGCTCTAATATAGCTGGAGAATCTCTGAAGACATCTTAGAGTAACTGTGTCTAGTGAATATGTGGATATGAACAACTGAATTGAGTTTAGTCTAAGGGAAGATATATCCTAAGCATAAAATAGACACCACAACTTAAAGACTCAGTTTGAAAATTGCAAATATCCCCTTAATATGTTTGCATATAACTTAATGTTTAAATAAAAGTATTTTATATATTCGACTAAATAAAATATAGACTAAATTAAAATTAAATCAACTTCACCCATACATTTTAACTTCTTAAATATAGCAATCTTTTTAAACTTTTAAAACCTAAGTCTTGAATCTAAGATTCCATCCCTTACTAAATTTATGCTGAGCAGTGATGATGGAGCCATTCAGGCAGGATAAAAAATGGGAATTTGTATTTAGAAAGCACTCAGACCTTAGCATTTGTGTTCAGAACGCACTCAGACCTTAGCATTTGGGTTCAAGATGTTCTGGCAGGAAATTCTGTTATTCTGGGAGTTTAATCAAATAGAAGGTAAAATATTCAAACATTACAAACAGTAATTCCCCTGGGATGAGATGCTCAATTAAACTATAATTTTCACTTGTCATCAGTAAAAGAGAATGAGAGGAGAGTGTTATGAGTGTCCCATTGAAATGCTCCAATGAAGCGAAATGTCAACAGCAAACGTGGACCCCACCGAAACAGGTTACTACTCACTAGATCCCTCCAGTCTGCCCCTTGTGCAGTGATAGCTCTTCAGCTCCAGTGTTTTAGTTTGGACTCTTCTGGATTTGGCTTGCATACTAAATTCAGAAATTCCGCAGGCAGCATCCTAACATATCTGCGTCCCCTGGAAATCTAGTGTAGTGGATGGGGTATAAGGCAGACTCAAGGATGAACAAAACTGTGTACCTCGGTTGGTCTCTGTCCTTACCGGGTGTACCATTAACAGTCACACAAAGGCAGTAGGAGGCACTTCTAGACTCTTACCTCTGTACACATTTTGTTTTTATCTCTACCCCATCATGTTCATGGTGCTTCTTTCTGTATCCATGTTATTTTTCAAAGATTGAAAGATAATTGAAGGAGAATCCCAGAGGTACTTTGCATAACAATGAACTTAGCAAGGCCAGTTTTGGTTTCGTTTTTGTATTTTGTTGTTCTTGTTAAATATAAAGCATAAATTCTTACTCTAGATGACAGGTAATGAAATCCTGCTTTTAGGTATAGGGAGAAAACCCGTGTGATGTAGTAATTTATGAGGAGTTGGAATAAGATGTTACCTATAAAACATTATTTGGGGAAGAGACTACCATGGTCTAAGAGATGAGGAGAAGTGAGTCCTTTGGGGATCATGGTAAGAGGAATATCAAAGTTACTGGTAGACAAAAATGACAAACTCTGTACCAGTCAGAAAGTCCATGCCTTTCCTAAAGCCATAAGAATTTACCTAAAGGGATAGGACCTTATCTGAAGTCACCGGAACTTATGTAAAGGCACAGGAACTTGCCTAAAGGCACGGGAACTTACCTAGAGTAATAGAAACTTACCTAAAGGCATAGGAACACAAGAACCTTAATTCACATAGAGAATGTAATTTAGTAAATTCTAAGCGTGTTTTGTTTGTTATCTCTGAATAGATAAAGTCTGTCTTAAAAATGAGTACTTCAGGCCAAGAGAGACAGGATTCTAATGTTCCCATATATCCAAATATTCCACTGCAGTCTGTTGCAGTACCCTTTATTATGGCTGATTTCTCACATGTTCCATTGCTTTTCCACAGACACTGTGCTGGAGAGTGTCTTACATAAGCCAAAGTCATCTGAGAGGAGGGAACCTCAATTTAAGAAATGCCGCCTTAAGATTGGGCTCTGGGCAGACCTAAAGCATATTTTCTTAACTAGTGATTGATGGGGAAGGGCCCAGTCCATTGTGAGTGTTGCTATCCCTGAGTTTTGTAAAAAATCAGGCTGAGCAAGCCATGAGGAGAAAGCCAGTAAGTAGCACTTCTCCATGGCCTCTGCATCAACTCCGGCCTCCAGGTCCTTGCACTGCTTCTGTTACTGTCCTGACTTACTCCAATGGCCAACAATGATGTGGAAGTGTAAGCCAAATGAACCCATTTCTTCTCATTTTTTTTCTCAGTTTGCTTTTGGTCATGGTGTTTTATCACAGCAATAATAACCCTAATGAATACTAAGTGTAACCACGTTCTCTGGCTTGAAAGTAATCCTCTCACTTACTAAGAGCCACAGCAGAAACGAAAGTGACCACGCATCTAACAGAAACTGGACTAGGACGCCACCTGAAATGGTCCCCGACCTTTTATGATCTGCAGCTTACAGTCATACATAAGAGAAGTAGAAGGCTTCCCGCATCCTTCCTCTGTGTACTTGCGCTGTTTTGCCTCCACTTCATCTCTCTGATCATTCATGTTCTTTTTCAACTGTTGAAAGAAAATAAGACATGATAGTGTCCAACCTGGATGGACAATAAAAGAAGAACCTGAGGTGTTTTTTATAGTAATGCCGAAGTCACAGACATAGCTCTTGGTCAGCTCTAAAGGATAAATTGTTACTTGGTATGAGAAGTAATCATGAAATCCTGCACTGAAGTGCAGGGCTCAAAAGGAGAGGTTTTTCCTTCATGATGCAGAACATCTGACAGTGTATGTCAACTAACTAGTTTAGAGAAATTTTTATAGAAATTGAAAACTAAAACCTAGAGAAATGGGGCATGGCTCATTCATGAACTATTTATTAGCATGCCTAGAAGAAAACACAAATACTCTATGCTGTCTTCATGAATAGAATGTTAATAGATGAAAAACAAAACATCATGAAGAAGTTTTTTTTTTTCAAATCAAGTGCTGGTTTTCAAAATTCAGTTGAAGTCATTTTTTAAAACAAAATAAGAGTCTGGAAAAGTTTCAAGGATGCTTGCTCTGAACATGCAATTATTTTTATTCTGCCACATTTGTAGACATAGCGATAGGAGCTGTTGGAGAATGGTGGAAGGAATTCTAAGTCACTGAAACCAAAATATTGATAAAAGACCAAATGTTAGACTGATGAGTTGTTTACAGTGCTTGAGAGATAAAGAACTACTCAGTAAGAATTTCAGCTGTGATTAAATTTATGAAAACCCTTTAACCTGGCAATGGAAGGACTGTACTCAGCAATTAAAAGTGATATTGGAGGTGATAAATGCTGTGAATATGTTTTATTGCCATTGGTTAAGAAAGAAGCTGCCATTGTAACCTTGGGTCCAGGGCAAGAGAATGGCCTTCAGAGGCAGTGAAAATGTCTCTACCATATTTGATTTGGCAGAGCCAACAGGCAAGACCACGGAGTTGATCCTTGCCATACCAGCTTAGCCACGTAAAGATAGAAAATACACAGATAATCTGGATTATGGATATTACTGTGTTTTCTTTGAATTTTTTGACAGTGAATGAGCCAAGTACAGATGGACATTTCATTGTACAGGATGCTAAGATAAACCAACATATATGCATTAAAGGTTTCTTGACTTTAAAATTTGGGTCTAAGGATATATTTCTTTGAAAAAGAGGTTCTGTTTCATTTTCACAGAGGATGAGAACCTGTGGATCCTTCCAAACTAATGTGGTTTGATGGACCAATACTCCCTGAAAGGTCTCCATAAACCACTAAAATTACTATCCCCAACAAAAAGTAGAAAGCAGTTTGGAGTGAACTACTTCCAAATTCTCAAATATTGTTGATAAATTTTTATTTACATTTAAAAGGGGTTATGCTATAGATATGAATACTTTGCACTGATACAGATCTTGGTCTATTGATACAAATTTAAGATCAATTTTGTAATGCATACATTTCTGCTCTTGATTAAGATGTTGTGTTTGCGCAGATCATTTAAAAATATAATGTATACCTAAGAAATACAGCTTGATAGTCATCTATAAGAGTCAAGCTTGTAGTTATATTAGTTAGGTTTTCTAGATATACAGAGATATATTTCAGTTAGGTAGGTATTCTTCAGATCTTTCAGAGACCTTCAGAATATGGTATTTAAAATGTTTTAAGAACTTAGAAGTTTCATGACAATGAGACATATCTGCTCCTGGCAGTACCAATTACTTTAAGAGGAAGATGGGCATCAAAGAGGCTCCTCTGGAGTTTGTTAACCATTTGGGCAAGAAACTGCTCTTGCTTGGACTGCTTCACTGGATTTTCAGGGCCCACAGAAAAATGACTGCTGAAGCTGCCTAAAGAAAGTGAGACAGTCCTTTTGGGTTCCTGCTTCATGAAAGAATCTGCCAGACATTCTTCAGGACACAGAAGAAAGTGACTGAGAAACTGCCAATATAGGTGGAACTGTCTTTGAAATTTTCTGCTTCATGGAAAAGTCTGTAGGATACTATGGACCTGCAGGCTGAAGGTGGATGCTCCAATGACACAGAAGAACTTTGGGTGACTGTCTAGTCACTTAACTATGATCTAGAACTGTGATCTGTGGGTCTACCCCTAAATAAATAACCCCTAATTATACATAATTCTGAACTAGTGTAGGATTATTTTGTAACTTCTGCCATCATCCTCCCTCTTTCTTATCCTCCCTCCAAGCTCTCTCCTGTACCTTTCTTTCTCAAATTTATGATCTTTAGTTCTGTTGTATATATGCAATTATTGTATATATGTGTATACACATACATATATACATATATATGTTTCTAAACATATAAGTAAAATCTGCTCAGTTATTTAATATTATTTGTATGTATACGATTCAGGGCTGATCACTTTGTACTTGATAACTAGTTTAGGAGTTTTTCCCTTAGGGAAGACTATTTCTCCTTTTCTCAGCATTCTTTAGTTGCCTGTAGTTATTTGTTCATGACATATCCCCTTTCCTTGTTACCTTGTCTATTGGTGTCATACTTGTTCAGATCTTATTTAGACAACCATGTTGATAAGTCTTTATGGATGTAGTTTCACTGACATTTCTAAGAGATACATTTCATGGTCAAGTCCACTAGCTTTTACAAGCTTTCTGTTGCCTCTTAATGATTACTGAACAATAGGTGCAGGAGTTTTGTTGGAGCTGGGCAACACATGGTCACCGGTTCTTTGCATTTTGATCAGTTGTGGTTTCTTATAATGGTTCCTGTCATTGCAAGAGATGCTTCTTGGGTGAGGGTTAAGATCTATTCTTACTTATGTGTATAAGGATAAATATTTGTAGTGTAATTATCGGCTTAAAAAATGAAAGTTGTATGTTCTCCGACAAGATCTATGATTTCATTGCTTCAAGTAGTTAACTAAGTTTCCCATAACAAGTGTAATTTTACTTTTCCTTAAGTCTGATTAGAGAGCTGTTAATTACTTCAAGATAACTTTTACACCATTGGGGATAACATGCCACGCTAGTCATTGTTTTAATTCATAGGCATCCTAGCTGGGTAAGTATCAGTATTGGTTACTTCCTTCCCTTAACTGCTGGCATGGTGAATTCTGGTACCATGAAAGCTAGACCTTGGAGTAGGCTATCATGTTAAGACGCAGATTATATCTTCAAGGTCCTGTGTTCAAAGGATGTGGTGTCTAAAGTAATAGAAATTTACCCTCCACCACTGAGAGGCAAACAAGGACCACAACAATAGCCTTATATTTGGGGAATCTCTTCACAAATACTCATCAACAACTCAAAATTGAGCTTCTTATATCTGGTATTGGGATTTTTGTTATGTAATCTATGACTCTTTGGAGGACTATTGTCAACCCAGATGGAAAAATTTATTTAAACTGTGTTTGTGAGGGTGTGTGCATATGTCTCTGTGTGTTGTATGTGTGTGTCTGTATGTGTGTCTGTGTATGTACAGAATTAAATGCATTTTATATATATGTAATTTTAGTTGGATAGGTAATACTATCATATCTTATGATTATTCAGTTCAGACATCTGTTCTTTTTACCCTCTTTTCTCCACTTTTTATAGCCTTCCCTCATCTTTAAATAACTACCCATTGTCTTTATTGGAGTAAAGTGTCCCTCTTTATCTCTTCTCATTCGTTTTAATTTAAAATCTATTTTGTTAGATATTGGTATCATGGAGCCTACTTGCTTCCTATGTAGTTGACTGGAGTACTTTTGTCTCCAATCTAAGATGGTGATCATCTTTAAAGATACAATGTTTTATGTAGACAATAGGGTTTTTGTTTCTTTGATTCATTTGGAACCATTAATATTTAAAGTTATTGTTGAAAGATGTATGTTTGCATGTATTAAACTATTGGCTTTTGGTGTTGCCCTTTGTGTTCTAAGTTGTGCTTTGTGTTTTAGTAATGATAACTTAGTATGTTTTTTCTATAGTCTTTTAGCTATGTTCTTTTATTTTTCAGTCCAAAATAGCTCTTCTTTTATTTTCCTTAGGTTTTCTGTATTAGTTATAATTTGTACTATTTTTTCTCATTCAACTATGGCTGATAAATTTGCTCATTAGATTAGTCTAGGCCAACAACTTTAATCTTTCAGGGCTTGGAATGCATTGCTTCAGGTTTGTTGGGGTCCAAAACCCCAACATAAAAATTACTTTCCCCTAACTTGACCGGTACAGAGGCGTGGGAAATAATGAGACACAGTTCACCCAGCAATATTGGAAGGGCATCTCAGGATTCCTTCATTCCTAAAGATCTACCTGCATTTATTTTTGTAAGTTCGTCAGATACAGCATTACCTTCAGCTAACGGACCAGGAAGATTTCAATGTGCTCTGATATGTCCCACAAAACATGGTAACTTTCTATGTTGTATGGCTTCCTGAATCTACTGAAACAATATCTTAACTTGTTCATTGCTAGTTCCTATATATGGCACAGTTTCAAACACTTGTAACGCATTATAAATATACTGGCTACCAGTATATAGATTGAAAGCCTTATTAGCAAAATTCTTAAACACTAGAGCTACAGCTCGCAGCTCAACTATTTGAGCTGAAGCCGGCTCTGTCAGTACCACATGTCCTTTACCACTGACTACATAAGCAGCCTTCCCATTAGATGAGCCATCAGTGAAAATCAACAAAGCATCCTTTATGGGATTCTTTGCTACTGTTTTAGGAAAAATGAATGAATGCTGTTGAGTAAACTGCAGTAACTGGTTAGCTGGGAAAATTATTAATCTGACCTTAAAACTGAGCAAATACAATTGCCCAAGAATCACTATTTTGGAATAACCATTCAATTTGCTGCTTAGTATAAGGAACATTGATTACAGCTGGTTCTTTGCCAAAATGTTTCCTAGATTCTATCCTGCTAAGCATGCTACTGCTTCCAAATAAGGATTTAATACTTTAACTGGTGATACAGAATGGTGCAGCCACAGAATTGGTCTGTTCTGCCATAAAACTGCTGTTGGAGCTAGTCTTGTAGGTAAAATATATGCCTACCATGTTTGGCTGTAATCGATATAACACACCTGCTGCTCCTATATAGCCTGCTCTATCTGTGAGAGAGTCCGTCTGGCAGCTTCTGAAAGCTGTCTGCTGGAATTTGGATCACTATTCCTTTTAAGAATTTCACTTAGAGGCTCGAGGTCTCCTGTAGGAAACCTTAAATAAGGCCTTAGCCATTGTTTGTTTCCTAATAATCTTTGAAAGTCATTAAGAGTTTTTAAGTCATCCTTCCTAATTTCTATCTTCTGAGGCTTAATTTCTTTGGGTATAACATATGACCTAAATATTGAAAAGGTGGGTGCCTCTGTACTTTCTCAGCAGCAATAATTAACCCTGCATGGCTTAGGCTCTGTTATAATAATCCATATGTCTCTAGTAAAATATCCTCATCTCTATGAGCAAGAAAAATGTCATCCACATAGCGAATCATATAAACTTGTGGAAATCAATCTCTGACCTTTTGTATAGACTGAGCTATGAAATTCTGGCATAAAGTGGCACTGTTTTTCATGCCCTGAGGTAAGATATTCCATTGATATCCCTTCATTGACTCTCTGAAATTAACTGAAGGAATACTAAAGGCAAATTTTTGACAACCTGTGGTGCTTAAGGAATGGTATATAAACAATCTTTTAAGTTTAAGGTAATTTTATGTGTGTCCTTTGGTATTGCTGTTGGAGATGGTAGCCCTGGTTATAATGCTCCCATTGGCTGCATGGTTACATTAACTTTTCTTAAATCCTGAATTAATCTCCACTTTCCTGATTTCTTTTTAATAACAAAAATTGGACAGTTCCATTGTGAATTAGATGGTGAAATATGCCCATTATCCAGCTGTTCCTGCACTAATTGCTGGGCAGCTCATAATTTTTCTTGTGTTAGAGGCCATTGACTCACCCATAGAAGTTCATCACTTTTCCATGTTATTTGGCTTGTGTGGAGTGCAAGTTTTTCAGTGACCTCTCCTAAAAATACCCTAATCCTGCTCTAGGAAGTCTATTGTCTGGTACGACAGGATCAACCTTTCCCGTATTATCCTTGCCTAGAACTTGATTAGGTAATAATCCTTGTTGAAACATCTGACTAGTAACAGCCATGCTGGGATAATATACATATACTCCCATTCTGGACATATCTCAGCCCCATAAATTCACAGCTAAATAAGGAATAATATATGGCTTAAAAGTTCCTTCGTGGCCTTCCTCATCTTTCCAATGCAGTTCATTACTACTCTGTTCAGGATTTCTAGTTTGACCAACTCCTTGTAGCTGTGTAATAGTCACCATTTTTGGCCACTTAGAAGGCCATTGGCTGGTAGTTATATCTGAAATATCTGTGCCAGTATCTAGAAGGCCAGAAAATCTTTTTCCATTTATAAACAAAGTGAGTTCTGGTCTCTGAGGACCTATGGTCTGTACCCAAAATGCTTCAGATGAATCAAATCTGCCTTTTCCTCTCTTCTCTTTCTTACTCTGATTATTGGTCTGCACAGCTGGAAGTAAAATTAATTGTGCAAGCCTCTCACCTGCTTCTACTACAGAAACTCTATTTGGTGAGTGAATCATCATCTTGATCTCGCCCTCAAAGTCAGCATCTATGACTTCAGGAGCCACAAAGGTCCCTTGCATAGTCGAGCTACTTCTCCCTAGCAGTAATCCTACAGTGCCATTTTGGTAAAGGCCCATATATTCCTGGGGGGAGAGCTTGCATCCCCCTCTCAGGTGTTAGAACCATGTATACAGATGAACTGATGTCGAGTCCTGTACTACCTGGGGTGGCTCTGAAAAGGTCCTGTATAGATCTCCTTGTGGGGGAGCCAATTGCTGGATTTTCCCATAATTTTGTCTTGGGACCTGAGGCTGGCCCCTGCATCCATTTCCCAAAAGGGGATTTCCTAGATCATCTCTTTTTGATCTGCATTTGCCAGTCCAACGTTTTCCTCTCCTGCATCTCCTACACAATCCTGGTTCTCTTCTAGTCCTAGGACTTACTCTTCTATCAGGACATCGCTTGCTCTGATGTCCCATAAGACCACATCCAAAACAGGCTCCAGGTATTCCTGTAGCTTGTATTCTCCCTGGGGCTAGGTCTCCTTGCTGGGATTAGATACCATTAATTGTCTTTCCCTGTAAAGCAGCAGCTAATGCCATTCCTTGTGTATATGATTGGCCAATATCTGAGCAAATTCGGATATAATCTGCAACATTACTCTTGCATACAGCTTTGGCATTCTCAAATGCTGCTTAATTATTATCTGTCCTGCTTCTGAGTCTCTAATCAACCTATTAGATGCCTGTGTTAGTCTGGAAACAAAGTCCTGAAATAATTCATCTGGTCCCTTTCTTATACTAGATAATTCCTCAGTCTGTTCTTTTGACGATGGAAGCTTACTCCAGGCCTTCTTGGTCACTGCATTGATCTGGACGTATACTACCATATCATATTTTAACTGCTGATTTGTTCCCATATAGGGTCCTTCACCTACCAGCATCTCATATGAAATAGGAATCTGCTGAGCCCTGTTTCTCTCAGCTGTGGCCTGACAATGTTCTGTTAATTCAGCTTTCCACAATAGATAATCTCCTCCTGACAGGCAAACCTTTGGCTATCTGCTTCCAATCTGCTGGTGGCAGAGCTTCTGCAGCTATATTTTCTACCAGTGTCTGGGTAAAGCATGCCATGGCACCAGATTGAGCACAAGCAGTTTTTAATTCTTTGAGTAACTTAAATGATATATAAGTATGTATTCTGAGCAGATTTTCTTGTGCATCTCTCTGCTCCATTACTGGGAACAATTGAACTCCTTGCATCTTTCTCCTCTGCTAGCAGCTTCTCTGATACAAGCTTGTAGAGGAGATTCACTGCCATTGTCATGCCTCTGTTTCACTTTTGGTGTAGTCTGAACTGTGGGCAGATCTAAACCCACTGTTACAGTAGGAAGAGTATTGCTCTACTGATAAGAGTCCTGTATCTGCATAATTTCTAATCTGTGTGATAGTGAGGTTACCATCCTTCTCAAGCCTTTTATTTCTGTCTTAACCCTGTCCTCATGCCTCTGTCTCTCAGTGCTCCTGTTTCCTAGTGAGAGAGATGAAGACTCTCTTTCATGGTCTGCATCATTAGTCTCTGACCAATTGTAACTGCTTTGTTCTAAGAGAGTGTCTAGCAACTCCTCAGGTGGCATGGATGGAACTATCTCCTGCTTGTCAGGATTTAAGTCCAACCTTTCCTGTATTAGCGTATCTTCAGGGATGATTTCTGGTCCATAATTACAATAATGTTGTTGAATTCTCATTCCCACTTCTTTCCATAGGGCTATGTCTAAGGTCCTATGCTGGGAAAATTGAGGAAATATCTCCTCTATGAATTCTCCAATTTCTTTTATCTGATGCTGCTGTACTCTCTCTCCTCTGTCTTTTAATATATCTTCAATCAACTGCATAGTCATTCGATTGCTTTCTCCTTGTCCCATATTTTTATATTTACAAATTTTACTTCCTATATTACTGTCCCACTTTATTATCTGAGTGCTCACTACTCAAGTATCCACGTGTGGTAAAGTTTTCTCTCGCATGTTCCTCATGGTCTCCTCTGTACTTCTGGTCCTTTCTCCAACTTTTCTCAGGGTTCAGCGGTCAGCATTCATGGTCTCCTCCATACTTCTGGCTCTTTCTCTGGCTTTGTTCGGGGTTCAGCGGTCAGCCCCATGTTGGGTGCCACTATGTCAAGGTCTGAAGCCCCAACATAAAAACTACTTTTCCCTAACTTGACCGGTACAGAGGCATGGGAAATAATGAGACACAGTTCACAAGCAATATCAGAAGGGCATCTCAGGCTTCCTTCACACCTGAAGATCTACCATTTTTTTATTATTCAAACACCTTATATCCCCAGGTAAGCCAAGGTGGAAACTCATTAATATTCTCTTTCCAGGGGATGCAGGAGCACCATCACACCTGCAACTTAGTCACCAGCTTGGAATCCACACCTCTCCCCAAGGTGATCTACATATTAAAAAAAGAGAAGGAGCAATACATCCTGAGCCTTTGTAAGGTGGCTACAGATGTCTGGCAGGATTGCAGCTGCCCTTGGAAACTAAGCATGGCAAGATAACCTGGCTGCAATTATCTTGTATTAAATATGGGCTTACACAGGTTCTTTTGACTTTCTATGTTTCCATTGAAAAATCAGTTATTATTCTGGTGGACTTTTCTTTCTATGTACTTGCATTATTCTTTCCAGCTTCCAACATGCTGTCTTTTTTCTGTATATTTAATGTTCCCACTATGATATGTTTTGGGGGTTTACTTTCTGGTCTTGACTATTTCAAACTTTGCTTTCTTTTTGTATCTATATAGGTTTGCTTATTCTTTGTTTGAGAAATTTGTCTTCTTTGATTTTGTTGACAGGTCCATGCCACTGACCTAGGAATATTCTCCCTCATCTATCCCTAGAAGTCAAAGGTTTGGTCTTTAATGGTGGCCCACATTTTTACATGTTCCTATCCTGTGAGATTTTCTTTTTAATTTTTATGCTTTGGTGTTGGAGGTCCTTCTGTATTTGTGTTGCTTTCATTGGTTGAATAAAGAAACTGCCTTGGCCTTTTGATAGGGCCAAGCACTTAGATAGACAGGGAAGACAGAACAGAATGCTGGGATGAAGGTCAGAGTGTCAGATGCTGTGGTTCTCCTGTCTGAGATGGATGCTGGTTAGACTCATG
>LOEQ01004240.1:9245-31927 GCA_001685075.1 Bramus lutescens
GATCAGAGACTAAAACAGCCCCATTGGTCAGCCTGGCAGACCAGGCAGTGGTAACACACACCTTTAATCCCAGTGGCCACACTAGATGCCATAGAAACCAGGCAGTGCATGCCTTTGATTCTAGCCCTAAAGAGGATTATAAAACAGGAGGAGACAGCTCAGCTCACAGACACAGTCTCATTCTGAGGTTCCTGGAGGCAGGATTGTCATTTTGGACTGAGGTAGATATAAGAGCCAGTGGGTGGCTGTTTTGCTTTTCTCAACTTCAGGTTAAATCCCAATATCTGTCTCTGGGTTTTTATTAATTGTGCTACAAAAACAGATAATTTATTCAGCAGTCCATCCCAGATAATGCAAAATTGTTGAATTTTACTTATGCTCAGCTCAGGGTTCAAATGGTATTTCATAGCGAATACTGTATCTCCATTGTTCTGATATCAATTAAAAATAGTATTGGGGCTGCAGAGACAACTCCGTAGTTAAGAGAGCAGTTAAACTCTTCTTGAAGATGCAATTTGACCCCAAGCACAACATGATGGGTGACACATGACCATTTGTAACCTCAGTTCTGGAGGATCTGGTGCCCTCTTCTGGCATCTGTAGGCATTAGGCACACGCATGGTACACAGGCAAACATGCAGACAAAATACCATACACATAAAACCTTAAAAAAATTTTAATCCAAAGGGGGGGAGTAAATGTTGTAGGCAACTTTATCCGTCCATGTTGGAGAAAACAAAGGGCTCCAGAGCTGATGTTTTGCCTTGTCCAACAATACACTTTCATTTTAGGACCAGGCCCCGAGTCTTAAAAATAAACATCAACACCCTGAGTGATTCTTGACCATAGCAAGGCTCGCCGGCATCCCTACAGGAAAAAAAAAAATAAAAAAATAAAAAAATAAAAAAATAAAAAAAATCTCAGGAATGGTCCTTCTGTTAACAGCACAGCCTCCATCCGAGCAGCCCCAGCATTCATGCATAGCCCCTGCAGAATGGGCACCACAGCGCCTCTGTGTGGTAGAGAACAACCCTAAGAATTTACTATGTTACCATCAGGAAATCGCTCCAGTTGTGAAGCGGTTAGCCGGCCCACCAGTTCTACTTTCGACTAGGTGAAAAATGATCCCATTAAAACATTGTGCTTCGCATTCTCTGGATAGCTTAGCTTCCTGACTGACATTCTTCTCGGAGCTGGGGAGGAAGTTTGACTCAGCTAGGCTCGGCTTGAAGTCCTGAGGCACAGGGTAAATGCATGGTAGATCAGGGCAGTATTCCGGAGTCAGGGGCTCCGGGGCAGTTTCTCTCACAGCTGGGGTCACGAGACAGGAGGAGAGGGGGAAAGAGTGGGTTGCTGGCTCAGTCGCTCCTTCCTGGAAAGAGGTGTTGGGGGGAGGGTCCAGCCAGCCCGGGGTTTTCCAGGATATTGCTGGCTCCATGGAGCTCTCTGGGGTCTGCTTTTTATTATTATTATTTTTAATCAAGTCTTGAAGGCCTCAGAACAGAAGGATGTGAGAGAGCTCACTCCAAGTGGGACACAAAGAGAAACCAAAGGCAAAGCAAAAGCTTTCATGAGCTGCTCATGGCAATCTTCCCGTGCAAATACTAATCAATGAAGTAGATGCCGTATCTTTACTGCCTGCTACAACTCTTAAAGTATATTTCACGGAGTTTTGTTTTTGTTCCCTCTACCCCCACCCAGCAATGCCATTTGGAAAATGTGCAAAAGTGCCAAAGCAAAAGAAAGAGACATATTCAAGACCAGGTTCCTGCCAGGAATTTCTCACAATCCTCCCACACGTAGTTGATTAATGGAATCTTGTCAAGCTGGGTTTTAATATGCTTTCCTGTCCTGTGGCACATGGTCAGTGAACCAAGGGACAGCATCCTGGAAAAGGCATGTGTGGAGATCACATGACCGTAGGCGGAGTCAAGTGGGGGGACTCCAGGGACTTTTATGGTGGATGCAATGAAAGAGACAATCAATTTGGGCAGACCTGCTACGGGAGAAAAAACACAGCAGATCCACATTACAGCCCCAGAGAACCCAGGGAGGAGCAGAGCAGAAACAGGATCTCCATAAGAAGCCGTTTTGCCAGGGCACCAGAGGCAGTGGGGAAATTCTTGACCTTGGCATATCTCTAGCACACTCTGGGTGCCTGTGGCTGGGAAGGCAGATGGCAGAACCAGACTGGATCTCCGGTAAACGTTGACTCAGGGAAAGACAAAGTAATCAAAGGCTATTTCCCCCAGGAAGGAGGTGTTTTGGTACCAGGCTCAAGTTCCCAGCTGAGGTCCATTCTGAGAAGGTCGTTGCACACACAGATTTAGGACTTCCTGAGTGTAGGTGCCTGACTCCTTCCATCTTGGGCTCCCCTTAGTATGGTACAGTGTTTAACACAAATGGATGAAGGTGTGCAAGAAGCACAGGACAAATATTGATCAACTCTCTGGGGGTGGGTTCCATGTTGACCGAGGTTTCTGTCCCGCCCTGTCCCGCAGCTGTTCAGTCCCAAAAAAATACACAGAGGTCTACATTAATCATAAACTGGTTGGCCTATTAGCTTAGGCTTCTTATTAACTCATTCTTATATCTTAAATTAGTCCATAATTCTTGTCTCTGTTATCCACATGGCTTGATACCTTTTATCAACAAGGCATTCTCATCTTGCTTCCTCTGCGCCTGGGTCATGACTGCAAACTGACCCTTTCTCCTGCCTGGCTACTGGCCAATCAGCATTTTATTAAAACAATGCAATTTAAGTGACAGGGTATAAGACCATTGTCCCACAGCACTTCCTCCCCCCCCCTTTTTTCAAAACAAGAACTCTGAAGCTAATCTTTGTTTGGAGGGAAGTGCTGTGGGACAATGGTCTTGTACCCTGTCACTTATGGTGTATTGTTTTAATAAAACACTGACTGGCCAGTAGCCAGGCAAGAAGTATAGGCAGAGCGACCAGGTAGAAAGTATAGGGGGGGGCAATCAGAACAGGAGAATTCTGGGAAGAGGAAAGCGTCAGTTTGCAGTCATGACCCAGACACAGAGGAAGCAAGCTGAGAATGCCTCGCTGATAAAAGGTACCAAGCCACGTGGCTAACACAAACAGAATTATGAGCTAATTTAAGATGTAAGTATGAGTTAATAAGAAGCCTGAGCTAATAGGACAACCAGCTTATGATTAATGTAGACCTCTGTGTGTTTCTTTGGGACTGAATGGCTGTGGGATTGGGTGGGACAGAAACTTCAGTCAACTGTTGTAGATCACCCTGAGTGCAGAATAAAGATGGAACAGAAGGGAAGTTGGTTTAGCACAATAAAATACTTTTTCCAAAAAGAGTGTCAACTGGAGACTGCCTGAAATGGTAAAGCTAAAAGAGAAGATGTAGGCGAACTTTCTCATAGGGACCGCCAGCTCACAAATAATGACATGGAGACTTATTATTAATAATGAATGCCTGGCTTTAGTAGCTTATGCTTGTTCCTAACTAGTTTTTATAGCTTAATCCATATTTTTTAATTTATGCGCTGGCATGTGGCTAGTTACCTCATCTCTCATACTGTTCATACTGCTTCCTCCTGGTCTGATTGGTGACTCTGCCTTCTTCCCAGAATTCTCTCTCTTCCCTGAAGTCCTGCCTATACCTCCTGCCTGACTATTGGCTGTCCAGCTTTTTATTACACCAATCACAGCAATACGTTTTTACATAGAGTACAGAAATATCCCACAACAAGATGACACATTATTAACTTCTAGAAAACTTCAGTTAATCTGTTGCAAAGCCTATTTCTAACTAAGGCCAAGGGTAAGCAAAACTTTTCATAAAGAAAGAATTATGGAGCCCCGCAGTTTAATCACACACCTTTAATCCCAGAACTTGGGAGTCAGAGGCAGGTGGATCTCTATGAGTTCAAGGTTAACTACAAGAACTAGTTCCAGGACAGGCTCCAAAGTTACAGAGAAACCCTGTTTCAAAAACCTAAAAAANAAAGAAAGAAAGAAAGAATAGTGAGAGATGGCTGTGTAAGTAAGCTCTGCATAGAGCAACACTACAAAAGCCATTAGATAAGAGAATTTTCACTCAGCATAGCCAAAAGCATAGGACTGACCAGCTTGGCTCCTCAATCCTGTGAAAAGCTCCCTCAAATATCTTCAAATTTTTCAAACATCCCTCAGGTCACATTCTAAATCGCCAGCCAAGACCACCTACAGATACCTCGAGCTTGGGAAGGCCACGAAGTGTTCTGTAGAGTCTTTCCAATGCCTAATGCCTGAAAAGAAATAAGCAAACAAATAAAAAAAGAGACATAATCATTGTTGGAACCAATTTATGGGTTTCAAGTCTTCCCAGTCTCTCCAGGCTGGTGTCTAAGACAATGGTGTGACCCAGACTGATGCTCCAGGTCTGGAGTGTGGTGCTGTTTCGCCAGTGCAGGCTCTTTGCCAGGGACTGTGTTCACCGGCCTTCCTTGCGTCTAAGTGAGTAGGCAGACTGATCTTTGCCAACAGGATGGCACTAGAACCACTACATTTCCCGGATGGCGCATGTCTTCACTGTGAAGCATCTCGTCCATTTGCTGCTCTGACATTCAGCTGCTGAGTGAAGAGGATGCTTCAGTCCTAACAGAGGGGCCAGTTCCAGAGAGAGTGCCAGCAGAGAGGATTCTGAAGATTCTCAGTGCCAAAAACAATAACTGGCTGAGGCGATAGGCTCTCCATTTGCTCCTAACTAATTGCTACCCATTGTGTATACAGATCGCAATGCCACACACACCCTAGAAATAAGTACTAGAACAGTAAGTCAACTGAAAGGGAAAAGTGTTTTCTTTAAAGGGGTAGAAAACAACCTGGATCATGGGAGACTGCCTGGGAACTTCTGTATTTAACCGTGGCATTGTTATAGTGTGGCTATGATGTCTTCAAGGTTCATGTGCACTGTGCTTAATTCCCTAGTGCTGACAATCTTATGTGATGTGATGGGAACTTTAGGGGGTGTGTCCTCACTGGAGGAGTAGGTCACCGGGGCTGTGTCTTGAACTATTACAGCTGAACCCAGTCTTTTCCTTCTGTGTGGGTTAGTTTTTTTCTTTTCCTGTCACTAGCGAAGGCCATCTGGGAAGAGGGAACATTAACTGAGGAAATCCTCCATAGGACTGACCTGTAGGCGGGTCTTTGGGGCTTTTTCTTGATTAGTGATTGATGTGCAAGTACCTGCTCATTGCAGGTGGTACCACCCTTGGCAAATGGTCCTGGGCTGTATCAGAAAACAGGTTGAGGGAGCTGGTGAGTAGCGCTCTCATGATCTCTGTTTCAATCCTTGCCTCCAGGCTTTCTGCCTTGACTTTCTGCTTTGGCGTCCCTCGGTGATAGAGTATGATGGATAAGCCCAAAACAAAACAATAACAACAAAATCCTCCCCAAGTTGCTTTTGGTCATGGTCTTTATCACGGCAGTAGAAATCAGGCGAAGACCCTGCTTTCTGCTTACCACACACCGGGAGCTGGGTCACCTCTGCCTGTGTTCATGTCACCAGAATCAACAGAGTCAAGGACTAGTGGCTGAAACACCTGAAGCCATTACTCCTTTTTCCTTAAATTGCTTCCACTGGCCACTGTGCCACAACAAAGAAACATTTAGCACAGAAATGCACGAATGGAAATTTAGTTGTGACCGGAATGACAGTATGAAGTTCTCTAACACGGGGCATGGATCACTCCAATTCACACGGAGACCAGACGACCTTGTTTAGAGAGTAGACTCGGGAACAAGGAGCACCTAGGAGTTAGTGGCACAGAGAAACTCAGTGGACACTTGTACAGCTAATGGAGGGAGCCCTGAGTGAGTATGTTCAGAAATCCCACCTTCCAGGAGAAGAGTGTGCTAGAGGAATCAGATGGAATCAAATGGAATGAGAACACCAGCACCCGACTGCTCTCCAGGGACAGGGAAGGGGGCAACAAAGGAGCTTTGACAAGGACTGCCTGGGGAGGCTCTGAAAACCACAACTGTCCCCCAAACAGACCAGTTCTCCCAGCTACATCTTCCACCAGGACACTGAGTTAGCAGAAGCTTAACCACAGAGAAAATTAATTTTAAATAATGGTCAGAGAGTTCTTTCTGGTTTTTTAAATTGGTTTTACTTATCTGTATGTATAGGTGCCTTGCCTGCATGTATGTCTGTGTACCATGTACACACCCAGTGTCCATGGAGACTAGAAGAGGGCATTGGATCCCTTGGGACAGGAGTTACAGACACTTGTCATGGGGGTGCTGGGAATTGAACTCCGGTCCCCTGGAGAAACAGCTAGTGCTCTTAACCGCTGAGAAATCCCTTCAGTCCTTTCTGTTTTTCTAAATAAGATCTTCCTAATTTCTTTTCCTGCTAAGTGGTATCCTCTGCTCCAAATTTTAAAAAGATTTTTTTCTCTCTGGCACACTGTACAGCTCCAACTTCTCATGATCTCACTGATCATATGAATTGGGAAATAGAACAAACTGCCCTCCTGATGAGGATAGCAGGTGTCCTCCAGGCCTGCTGTAAACACACACAAAGCTGCTTGGGGGAACAGTTGAACACACTGGATTGCAGTTGAACCCGGTAGCCATCCCTGAAGATCCATTTTATTTACACAAAATCACCCTCAGAATTTTACATGGGTTCAGAGCTTATTGTACACCTAAATGCCAAACAAATTGTTCTTTTAAAGATTTTAAAAATCATACTTATTTTCTCACTCTCTGTTTATATGTGTGTGTGTGCATACGTGCATGTGTGCGTGTATGCGTTCATGTGTGTGCATGTGTGTGTGTCTGTGTTGTGTATGTGTACCACATTGCATGTTGTATGTGTGAAGGTGGGGGGACAACTCTTGAGAGTGAATCCTCTCTTTCCACCCAGGAAGGAACTTGGGTCATCAGTTTTGGCAGCAAGCGCCGTTACCTGCCGAGCCATCTGGCTGGCTCTCGGTCAATCTCTTCCACCAGGAAAATACAACACTTGTACCTTCTCTGAAGCCAGACACGGTACTTCAAAGGTTAGCGGTGTCCCTGAAAAGACAACGTCCTGGTGCGCTCTCTGTTCTGTGATGAACACATGATCAAAAGCAGTTTGGGGGAGAGAGGCTTTGTTTGCCCTTTGGTTTACAGTTCAGCATCCAGGGAACCTGCTGGCAGGAACTAAAAAGCCAAACTGCTGCTTCCTGGTTTGCTGAGCCTGCTTTTCTACACAACCCAGGACCACCTACCCAGGGGGGCACCACCCACAGTGGGCTGGACCCTCCCACATCAATCATTAATCAGAAAATTGCCAGGGCTGTGGAGATGGCTTTGTGTGGTTAAGAACACTGGCTGCTGCTCTTCCAGAGGACCCAGGTTCAAAAGCCAGCACCCACGCGGTGGCTCACAGCCGTCTGAAACTCCAGTCTAGGGTGTGTGGAGGGGAGATCCCGCACAACCTCTTCAGGCCTCTGAGAGCACTGCATGTGCATGGTACATGGATATGCATGCAGGGAAAACACTCGTGCACATAAAAAGAAATAGTTTTTTTTTTTTTTAATGCCCACAAGACTTGCCTACATGGCAGTCTGGTGGAGGCATTTCCTCAACTTGGTTTTTTGGTTGATTGTTTGTTTTGTTTTTCTCTTCTAGGTGACACTAGCTTATGTCAACTTAAAACAAAACAAAACAAAACACAAACTGACCGGCACAGATGGATTCAAATGGAAGCTGGGTGCAAATCTGGTTCAATCCTTAATCAGCTGCTGTGACTTTGACCCATTGTCTCACCTCTTGGGGCCTCAGTCCCATGTGTTAAATGAGTAAGTAGTGCCTGTCACACAAATCCCTAAAAGTGGATGGAGTAGCACACCAGTTATTGGAGTTCCTGGAGTAGAAGAGCTCCGTCAATGTTAGTTATCAAGGTCATTAGGAACATTTCCTGCCCCACCCCCATGACCTAATCCTAGAAGAGATGCTTCCTATAAAGCAAGCAGCAGCAGCCCAGGATTTATTGGCTCCCTGGCTGGCTAGCCTAGGCAAATGGTCCTGGTTCTCCAGTTCTGATTTCCTAGGGAGTCTGTTATGGAATAATCCTTTTGTAAGCTGTGAAAATGTGTGGGACAGCCAGACAGAGGAGGGATACTGGGAGGAAGAAGGGTGGAGTCTTGGGAGTTGCGGGAGAGGCAGAGAGAAACAAGATGAAAGTATCATGTTGAAAGAAGGTACAGCCACATGGCAGAGGATAGATAAAAAAATATAGGTTAATTTAAAATATAAGAATTACCTATTAACCAGCCTGAGCTATTGGCCAAGCATTTATAATTAACATTAAGTTTCTGAATGGTTATTTGGGAGTGACTGCAGAGACACAGAGAAACTCCACCCACAGGAGTCTCTGCTGGATCAGTAAGGTCCTGCTGCAGAAACACAAAGGAACTAACCCCCTCCATCCTGGAGTGGTAATGAGTTCTCTACCCATGAAGGGAGGCAAGGGGGAAGCTGAACAGCCATTCCCTTGCGGATAGAGCAGAGAAGAGTCCATTGTCAACAAATAGCAAAGCACACGTTGCTTGGGAATCACCTCCAGACTAAATCTGCCACCCATACAGATGTGCTGAACTCCCTCCCATACAGATGTGCTGAACCTTCCAGAAAATGGTCTTTGTTGCTCCACCAAACAGCCACATAGAAGATCTGTGAGTGAGTCAGCCTGTTCCTGTTGGTCCACCCAGACTGGAACACAGTAAAATCCCAAATAAAACAAGCGTGGCTCTCAAAAGCAGGAGGATGATAAGGGATCCGGTTAGAGGCTTTGCCTAGTGACCCACTGGCTGTTCATTCTGTGAATTCTGCCCAGGAATTTACAAGGAATCCAAGGTCTGTGACTGGAAAACTGGGAAGAGAACCATCAGGTAGGGTTGGCAGCAAGAAGCTGGGCAAAACAGCAGATATCTGGTAAGAACTCAGTGGGCGAGGTTTATCCACAGTTCCTCCCTCCCCTTGGAAGTACTAAGGAAGACAACGCTGCCTTATCCCATAGCCTAATCTCCTTTCTTACGTGGAACTGAACTCTGAGTCCTGGAGACAAGGAGGTGACCCATTGCCAGCGATGACTTCATTGAGTAGAACAAGCCAAGCCAAGGCCCTGTGACTCCAACAATAACTTCCCCATCCAACGTCACTACATCAACACAGTCCTCAGGAAGGTCTTGGCCCCTGTAGGTCTGGTGCCTGTCTGTTCCCACAATACCTTTCTGCAAACATTTGCCACTCTCTCCAGTCAAAGGTGGCTAAGCACTTGTCAAGATGTTCTAAGACAAAGTCTCTCTGCAATTTCTCACGTTCCTCTTTGGGAACCGCTTCACGGCCTCACTTGCGCATCCCTGGCTGCTTGTGGGACAGTTCTGAGTATAGGAAGCCCTGGCTTTTGAAATAGATAGTCCTGAATTCAAGTCATACTTTTGAATCTGTGTAATCCTAGACAATTTACTTAATATCTCTTTGCCCTGTTCCCCAAGTTTTAAATGAAAATGAGAACAGAAACCGTTTCCCAGTGCAGTCAGAAAGATGAATGGATCATTGGCATCCAGTGTCCGGCACAGTGCCTGAATGTGGTAGGAACAGAATAGAGCTGTGACTGTTACGGGTACCCCCATTATTCACCTTCCCCGGATTGCCTCAGGGAAGTGTAGATTTGTAAGTGGAGAAAAACCCTGCTCCCTAGAAGAAAGTATGGCTCCCAGAGCAGCTTTCTCACCTGCTGTGGGCCACCCACAGTCCCTTCTCCTTGATGTCATCATTAGACTATTCCCCCATCACTCTAGAAGAGAGGTTGGAGGGCCGGCATCTGCCCAGAGTGGGAACATCCCAAGGCAACACAGTAAGCAAAGGAAGCTGAAGGAGGCAGCTTAGATGTCTCTTGGGGGAAGCAGCCGTAAAAGAGCTCTGGCCTCTTCCTCCCTCTTGATAAATGCCCTTCGCTTCTCCAGCCAGAGTGGCTGCCGGGATTCAGTCTTGGTTGAGGTTATATGTTTTCCCTGAACAGTGGCCTCAGTGTGGTCTTTCTAGGGATTCGTAAGCTCTGAGAATGCTCATGGCCTCAAAGTCACTGCCTCCTCCTGGAGGCATGGAGGCCTCCACCTCCTCTGCAGGATAAAAACTCCTGGACTGCAGAGATGGCATCTCTGCCACTGTAACTCACAGCATCCTGAATGCTGACAGACGCACCAGGCCACTGGGCACCCAGGGCTAAGCCCTTGCTGCTCACCCTGGTGTCTGTAGGTTCTCAGAACAGAAGAAAGGACCCACCTGCTCCAGAGGGGCTGGGCCCACTAGTACACAGGTAGCCACAAGCCTGGCGAGGGAGAGAAGTGTGCATCCCCAGCCATGTGATTGTGTCTCGCTTCTGTCTCAGCAACGCTCCAAGGTCCTATGGAGAACTGGGACTTGTCAAGTGCTAGGAGGAAGTAGAAACTCTGGGATGCATGAGCAATGTGCTGGGAGGGGGTAGAAACTCCAGGTCGCATGAGCAATGCTTGGGGATGCACGAGCAATGTGCTGGGAGGGAGCATAAACTCCAGGGCGCATGAGCAATGCTTGGGGATAAAGGAGCAATGTGCTGGGAGGGGCTAGAAACTCCAGGTCGCATGAGCAGAGTCCAGAATGCTCTAAGGAGGCCAGGACCCGAATGGCTAGCATAAGTGCCTGAGGTAGTTTGCAGTTGCTGCAACTTTGAGCTAAACTTGGGGTTCTCTGGGAAGCAGTTAGAGAAAACAGGAGATTTGGGGTTACCCTGCACTAGCTACATGCAGGCCATCCATTGGGCTCCCCATGAATTCAAGCCCTCAACCCTTGTCTTAGCTAAAAGACTGGTTATTGGCTACCAGTCAGGCGACATGGGAAGAGCACACTGAAATTTTGGGGGCTACACCTGTAAAGTCTGCAAGGCATGCTTTCTCCATCACATCCTAATACTCGCCTTGCAATATGAGGAGCCCTGACTCCCCTCCCCCAGGTATCAGGCTTTAGGTTTTAGGACAAGTGTACCTAGTGCTAACTTTGGAATAAGAAGAGCCAGCTCCAACCTACCCCCTTCCTTCCACACTAGGATACATGTGAGTGGTGTGCTTACTCAAGACCCCCTGATGCCCTCAAGCATGACTTTTGAGCAGACAATCATTGTGTCAAATACAAAGTCTAAATGCCCATAACCTGGATGGTTCTGACTTGAATCAGGGCCTTAGTGCTTCCCTGGTGCCTCTGAGTTCTTTGACCCTGTAGGGCTGAGGTGAGGATTTTGCCTGTTGGGGTCAGAGGATTTCTCAAATTGAAGTTGATCTGATGTGTGGGTTGCCATAGTAGTTGGCATCCTCTGGTCACTGTTTACAAGGACAATGTCTAGGAAGGACTCTCTGGTCACTTCCTTCAGCCCTTCTTGTAAGACCCTGGCAGTTATTGTTATGAGTCATTGATGACACCTGCAGTGGCCCAGAGGAATTGAGTCTGCACATGCCACTTGAGACCTGAGTGTGGCTTGTGGTGGGGACAGCTAGTGAAAAGGGCTCTGTGCCCTGTGCCTAAGCTCAGAAGGACAATGAAGGTTTAGTTGGCTGCCCATGACTTGACCAGAGACAGAGGATTCAGTGTAACTCAGCTTAAGAGTTTCTTGAGTTCCTACAAGAACAGTCTCTAGGCTAAGTTTAGATAAAACCAAAAGCAGATGGCCTCAAGGAGATCACAATGAATGGTTCAAGCAGAAGACAGAGGGGGTGTTGACAGGAGGCTTTCCCTTTGTGACATAGCCTTCTTTCACCTCTTCCCCAGATTAACTCTCCTGGCTCCTCCCTTTGCTTTCAGCTCAACAACATTTCCTTGAAGGAGTTTTCCCTGCCTCGGGTGTCTCAGGTAATTCCTGGTTATATACTCTCCGGGCTACAGGCTCCACTCCCCAGCAGTGCTTATCCCTGATAATATGTACAGTCCTCTGTGTGGCTATTGGATTACTTCATGTCCCCTGGCTAGGCTGATTAGAAGCTCCGGGAGAGTAAGGCAGGTCCATTTCCTTCTGCACACCGTGTGGAGTGCCAGGCATAGGAAGAACGCTATGAAGACCCAATGGAAAGTACATGGGAAGGAAGTGGACACAGGACTATTTCACCATCAGAGTTCTGCCAGTGAACAGCTGGCGGCCTCTACAAGGACGGGACCTGGCAGAAAGGGAATGGGAGGAAAGGGCTTCCTGAAGGAGCTGGTGGATTAGGAGAAGCTAGGTGTTGGCAAGTGGAGATGTACCAGTTATCCCTAGTGGAGTAAATACAGATGGCACTAATGGCTGGGACAGAGATACAGCCATACTGCCAGCTGCTGCAGCCTGAAGAGTTCTTTTCATCTTTTAGGGACCTCATCTCAGGTAAAACTGGACCTTCAGTTTCAAAGCAGAGGAGAATCTCAGGACCAGCCGGTATGAAGCACAGTTGGGGTTTATTAAAATGAGAAAGGTGNGCCATTAATCTTGGCTCTGGGGAGGCAGAGGCAGGAGGATCTCTGTGAGTTGAAGCTCAGCCTTGTGTGTATCCAGGCTAGCCTTGGGTACACAGTGAGACTCTGTCTCTAAGAAAACAAACAAACAAACAAAAAGAAAATAGAAAGGCACTGAGAGAGAGAGAAAAGTGCACATCATGGTTGTGAACTTCTCAAAGAAAAGTTGTAGTTTATTAGAAGATACATTAATAGAATATGTTTTATTCTTTGACAATTTCATATAAACAGTGTATCTTTGTACACCCCTGAATCCCCTTTCCCACTCCCCCAGGAACACCCAACATGTCCCCCTTCCCTCTTTATGTCTTTTTCTTTCTTTTTAATAGCCCACTGAGTCCCATTAGCACTGCTAGCTGGAGACTGATCTTGTTAGCCTGATCTTGTTCAGGTTCTGTGCAGTTCACTGTATCTGCAGTGAATTCATGGGTATAATGGCCACATTGTGTCCTAAAGACAGCATTTCATAGCCCTCCTCCTCATCCTCTGGCTCTTACCTTCTTTCTGCCCGTCTCCAGCGTTCCCTGAGCCTCCTAGTGGTGGGAAGGAGTTTGAGAGAGATGGCCCATATAGAGATAAGCCTCCTCAGCACTTTGACCAGCTAACTGCTGCCCACTACAGAGAGAAGCTTCTCAAACTAAAGTTGAGGGCAGCACTATGTGTATAAACATAAGCATTTAGAAAGTGGTCTTCAGTATGTCCATTTAGCAAAACAACAGTAATGGGATCCTCCCTGGGGCCTGTAATTTCTTGAGTCACAGGCTTTTGGCCAGGTTAATGGTACTAGGCTTGAATTCCTTCCTAGAAAGCAGGCCTTAAATCCAATTCAGAGGCAGTGGTTATCTCCACAGCATTCATGCTACTATTGTCCCGGTCAGAAGATCTTGTCTGGCAGGTCAGTATTGTATGTAACAAGCAGTGTCGGCTGCAGGATGCCCATGTCTTCTTTCCCACAGCAGCTTTCTCGCTCATCACTAGGAAAGCTAGTCAACAGGGAGGAAGCTTTCAGGTCCATTCCAGCTTAACTTCTTTATGTTAAAATATTTCTAACATAGATTTAAGCACAGATGATAACAGAGAGAGGAGTCCTAGAAAAGAATAAGACATAGCCAAGTGCGCTCACTGTGGGCTCCACGACAGAGACACAACTAAGTGTGTTAGTACTAGCCATGTACACCATTTTGCTGGCTCTCAAGTTACATCTCAAAATGTTGTTCTTTTCCTTCTCTTGTTGTTGGTAAGTGCGATGACAGAGTGGCTCTAATGCTTGGATGGGACTGTAATCTGATCATGTAAACCCAGGAGCCACTGGGGTTGTGTGGAAGGCTGGGTCACATCTTTTTCTGTAAATAGGGTTTCTCATGAAAGTCCTGGAAAAATTATTGGCCTACAGCTGGTTTCTGAAGGGAGAAAGGCCTTGTGCTGAGAAAGCCTGGAAAGAAGTTGTCTACATTGGCTGATTAACTAATTAGGACTTCAAATAGGTAGAGAGATTGGAACCGTGCAGTTTCAAGCCAAATTACAATTTATGTGATCATCGGCCTAATAAACAACCATTCCTCACCCTGGCTGTGCCAGACCTAATGTCCTGCTATTATCCAGGCCTGATGGCCTAAGAATAGATGAAAACCTTTGCAATATAGTAATATGGCAGAACTCTATTGTCCGCCAACCAAGGGCTAAGACTGCTACAACATCTAATGCCCACAGCTGAGATTTCTCCACCGTGTTCTGCTTACTTAATGTTTCCACAGATGCATTTTAAAACCATTTTGATTTATAAGTTTCTCTATGCTGTTACCATAAAAAAAAACTCCATGAAACTATTTCCACGTTGGAGCATGGAACCTGTGGTCACCCAGCTCCGTATTCCAGGGCCATGGAGCATGGGAACATGGAATGGGGGAACCCCTCACCACAGGCTAGCTAATTAATGTTTGTTGCCAGCTGAGACTCAACAATTCTCAATTAACATATACTGTGAAGGTTCCTGGACATAGGAGCAATATTTCATTTATATAGAAATATTTTCAAATAAGAGTGCTAAAATAACAAAGAACCAAGATTAAGGTCTTAGTATATATAACTTCAGTATGGCCTTACTCCTCTCTTAGACATTTTCTGTGAATCTCACAAATAAGACTGAGGCAGGAAAATTGGGAGGGGGCACAGAAGAAATGAGTCCCTGGCCCAAGTATGCCAGGAGAAAAGCAAGAATTCTAGCATCAATTGCTTAATGCCTTGCTCCCTTCCGAGTTGTAAACCTGCAAATTCTAGGCATCTCACCGGAAACCCCTGTTAAAGGAAGAAGATGGGTACTAACCCCATTGTGCAATCAAAACTCACCTCTCTGAATTGTGGTTCCTTTCAAGGCATCCCTGTAGCGCCCACACTATCAAAAGATAGAAAAAGAGTTTCTTAGAAGTCTTTTGAGATATAACTTGAGAGCCAAGCATAATGGCTGATGCAGAGACAGTTAATTATGCTTCTCCTTTCTGTGTGTGTGCTCACACACACATGTACATGCTTTGTGAGTGTGTGTGTATGCATGTGCATGTGGGTACTGTGTGCATGCACGTGCATGTGTATGTATGTGTGTGTGCCACAGCATGCATGTGGAGGTGAGAGGACAGGAAAGCTTGGTTGTGGGTGGGGGCAGCGCTCACACTGATGAATAAGCTGCCGTGGGGTGACCACACAAGTGCCGAGTCCCACCCAGGGCAATCATCCTGGCAAGCAGGCTGTTTGCCACCTGGCGACTCTGGGAACAACATATTGACCAGCCCTTTTTCTGAAAAACTAAGAAGCTATGGTTGGGGAGAGAACCAGCTATTCAAGGTGACTCCTGTTGGTGAAATGGGGTCCCCTTATTTGACTCCTGTCTCCCTCCCATTTTATCAGAAAAGGCACTTAGCAAACTCTCGTTAAATTGTGTTTACACTATCTAAGGTCTCAGGTCAATTAATTTTAAGCTTTTGTGCTCGCTTCTCTCTGAAGGATACCTGCCTCGTTTTATTTTTCTCATTTTAGTGTGTTATTTTGAGAGTAACCAGAGAACAAATTTCCAGCCCCAGGAGGACGTCTTATCTTATGGTTTTGCTACTTTTTTTTTCATTTAAAAAGTTCTTTTTGCTGCCTTCTTTCCTTTTCCCTATACTCTACCTTGAATTTCACTTCAGCCAAGCGAGATGGCATCGTTCCCCATTTGCAGGAGAGATAGGAATGGGTTGGGTTCTGTGATTCACCAGTGGGTAGTCCAGGGTTGTCAGATGTGGGGCAGCACAGGGTGGGGCAGTAGAGGAAGGAAGGCAGAAATGAAGAGTCAGGTAGAACAGAGTACGGTAGCCTTCTCAGAGTGGTCCCTGCTCTCTACACATCTTCCCCCGTGCCAGAGAGCCACTGCTACTGAAGGGCTCTAGGGAGGCCCCACAGGGACCTAGGGCTGTGTGGAGGGAGGAGGCTCTGAGGCCCAAGGACTGGCAGCTTCTGGAACTCAAAATGAAGCTAGGAGATTAGTGGGGGAGACATGCCAATCTGAACATATGGAGGACCTACTCGGGTGTGTACCCGGAGGTCTCTCCTATACGCCCCTCTTTCTCCTCCGCTCCCTGCCTCCCTCCCCCTTTATAGAATTTCTCCTATTGATTTTCTCATGTCTTCTGGTTTTCTAGACTAGCTGTCGTCCATCACCTATTATATTATTTCTAACCCATCTGAAGCCTTTCTTCACCCCCCTTTCCGTCTTAATATCCATCTCTGTGTGTTTGCAATGTAGAAAACCAAATGGATGACAGATGACTCTGCCTTGGGGCTGAGGCCTTCTGTCGAGTTCGTTTTTAGCTTCAGAGGCCTCTTACAATAGCATTTGTATCATATGTATTTGTTTGGTCTCCCTGCCTGTTCCAAGTGTTTAATTTTTCATGATGAATTTGTTTTGTCTCCTCTGCTTTCCCATGAGCATGGCAGGGAGTCCATTCTCCCCAGCAGCATCTCTCCCCAGGCCTTCCTGCAAGGCCCCACCACCAGGGGTGCTCAGGAAACAGGTTGAAGTGTTGATGTCGCCTCTCAGCCACCACACAGGCTTCTACCTTTCTCTGCCCAGTAGAAATCATTGAACTCAGGATAGCGACACAGAAGAGGACATGGTGGCTAGAGCAGGCATTGTTCCTCAATGGCCAACCCCAATGGACATACTCTAAATGAAGAGTACCTATTTAGCTCGAGAAAGTCACTCGGTGCTTCTCCCTCAACACTACCAGGATCTTCCCTCCCCCATGGAAATGTTGGCCTGGCCTGTGGTCTAAGAAGGTCTTTCTCACTATTCTTCAAGTATCCGCACATTCGCCAAATGCAGAGTAACGGGACAAGTTCCAAAGCTACAGAGAAACCCTGTCTCGAAAACCAAAAGAAAAAGAGAAAAGAGAAAAGAAAGGCTCTTACCAACAGACAAGCCCTGGCAAGCAGAAAGCATGCCCTAAAATCTTATGAGCTTCCTTCTGATCTTTCTTCCCTTACCTGCCAACTAGATGCCCAAACCATAAGAAGTCCAGCATTTTATCCAGTTCTGCATGCACCCAGTGGAAGGAGCCTGGGCCCTTGAGTGACAGTGTGGAACATGGCTCTTGCTTCTTCTTCCATCTTCACCCCTGAGCCAATCAGTAGCACACTATGACATGAGGAAGTTGGACATTTGATTTTGTATTCACTGAGTTTTGACAGCTGTTTGTTCCAGCATTTCCCTTCCTTGAGTAATACAAGAATTTTTTCTTTCCTGGAGTGAAAAACTTCCTTTAAAACAGTGGTTTTCAACCTTCCTAATACTGCGACCCTTTAATATACAGTTCCTCTTGCTGTGGTGATACCCCACCCCAAATTATTTCATTGTAATTCATAACTGTAATGTTTCCACTGTTATGAACTGTAACATAAATATCTGATATGCAGGCTATCTGATATGCAGCTCCTATGAAAGGGTCTTTCAACCCCCCAGAAGGGTCGCAACGCACAGTTTGAGAATCTCTGCTGTAAAGCAATGACCATATGAAGCTGGTTAGAGAGGAGTGGCCACAAACAGCATAACCAGGGGTCCGTGCTATGCCTGGGTACTAGACCCCAGTGCTGCCCGTGATAACCTGGAAGTCATCCATGCCTAGGGGAAAAGGATGCAAGCCAGAAACAAGAATGCTAGCCCTGGTGCTGCCTGTGCACTGCATGCAGCAAGATGCTAAAAGAAAAACTTGAATGCCACAAAGAACGAATTGGTCAGTCTGTGAGAAGGAAACAGAATAGAATTAGGGAACAAAGGACCTCTCTTAGGACATATTTCCCCCTTTGGCCTCAGATTTTACTCCTCCGTATAAAAGGAAGCCCTGTATTAGTAAGGTTTTACCAACTATTGTAATAATCTCCAAACTACAGAAGTTCCTAACGATGAAGGTTTCTTTCCAAGACACAAAAAGTCTTGAGAGAGAGAGAGAGAGAGAGAGAGAGAGAGAGAGAGAGAAATTATGTGCAACAAGACCCAAAGAATATTTCTTCTCAGATAAGCATAGTGAGTTAGTCCTGAGGTAAAACAACCATTTCAGGGACTATACCCTCCTACAAAGCCAGGGAGCCTCAAGGTAGCCACTGCTAAGTTGAGAAAGAATGACATCAGCAAGCTTACCCAGAAGAACATTCTATGTGTAGTTACTACATGGAAATGGCTAGAATAAAAGCTACCAGAAGCCCAAGTTTTTGAAGGAATCACATTGCCAAAGAAGCCAGGAGCCTGTGTTTAAATCTGTGGATCGATCATCCAACATACCCAATGATCCTAAATGTTCAGCTGGATGCAGGGGCTTGGGAGCTATGCTTAGCCTCACTGGGGAGGGGAGGGGCAAGAGGAAGGAAACTTGGGCGGACTGTTGGGGCCTGTGGACCCCCAGATCCTGAATTTCCTGTGATGCCCTGCCTGCTGGAGTAAACAGCTTGTTTTCCTGTCCTTGCAGCTGTTCTGAGCAGGAGACCCTGATGGCAGGGGAGTGGTTTCTGACGCCTTGCAGCTGAAGGGTCCTGAGAGCTAGGGTGTGGCCATTGGTCAGGGAAGGCCCTATATAAGCTGTCCTGTAACACAATAAAGTTGGCATTCTTGATTCAAGGGGGCATTCTTGGCGTTCTTGTTTCAAGGATGGTCTCTCTCTCTCTCTCTCTCTCTCTCTCTCTCTCTCTCGGTGCTGAAACAAAACATTACAGCCTGGGTGTGCTAAATCACAGACATTTGTTTCCTTAGTTTGGGAGGTCAAAAGTCTAAGGTGGAAAGGGTCAGAAAATTTGGTTTGTTTTAAGGTATTGGTTTGTAGATTACCACTATGGAAATCAGGTATGCCTTGATCTTGGTGACTCCACAGTATGTAGAACAGTGGCCTTCAGGCTATGCCTTGACCTGGGGTGACTCCATTTTACAAGGGGCAGTTGGCTCCTTTTTGAATATAAATCCAGAGGCAGGGTGATTGTGTGTCATTGTGCGTGTAGTTGCCACCACCTGTCCAGCACCACCCATGAGTCACAAACACCCAGGATGCTGACAAATAGTTTGTTCTTGAAAGTAAGAAGACAGCATATAGAAACTTCTCAAGGCATACTGGACTCATGTCAGCACGAGTGTAATTAAAACCACAGTGCATGGGTTTAATTAAAACCACAGTGCATGGGTTTAATTAAAACCACAGCATCCAAATCATGCCTAAGAAATTCCCAAATACACCAGACTGATGGAAGGTAGGACATCCCTACCTGGACCCCATGAAGAGGGGGTTCTTAACATCATGCCGGTGACAACACTGGTCCCACTGCCCTGTCATCTACCTACTTCAGTGCACATCAAGGCATTGGCAGGCAGAGAACTGTCAAGTGTCCCTTGGGTATTGGCTCAGTTACATCTCACTGCTTGACAGCGCCTATCTGAACTTCTGTTTCTTCATCCATCCATCTGTTCTTGGGTTTGGTCTTTCCTACCCCTTCCATGGTCCTCCAGTCCTGTACCTTGATGTTATGACCTCCATAGTCTTGTGCTTCTGTGGTTTGACTTAATCCTACAGTTGGCCTCCAACCTGCAATCCCGTTGCTTGGTTCTGATTCCCCAGCAGCTCTCTAAGAGGGCTGGCTCCTCAGTATCTCTCTTGTCTAATCCCCTGCAGTGGCTGCCTCTATATCAATTCTCTGCTTGTCTCCACATTCTTAAACTCTCTGAATCATGATGCCTTCTTCAACCCTCTTGTAACTATTTTGCAATGGTTACAAAAAGAATTCTAATGACTGTGAGATGCATAATGTGTGATATAAGAGTTAATTTTACTATTTAAGATTAGGATAAAAGAGCCTATGGTTGTCAATGGCCAGTTCTCAAGGGGAACCAGAACTACTTGGTAAATTGCAGCCAATGACACCAACACGGCTCATGAATTTACTGTTACTCGATAAATTGTGACAGTGTGAAATGACACTAAACACATCCATCTGTGTTTCTGATATAAAGTATTCATGACAGCTGTCTTAATATTATGCTCAAATGGCCATTCCTCTCTGTGTCTAAGTCCCTAGCATCTCTTGGCTATTCAGATATATTCTTGTTAGGGTGCCAGTCATACTGGATTAGGGCTTGCCCCAACAATCCCATTCAAATTTAATCAGCTGTTCTGATGACTTGGGTCCACATATGGCCACATTCTGAGGTTCTGGAGTTGATGGTGTCAGTGTGTGGGTTGTGACAGGCAATGGAGGGCGGCATACAATTTATCATATAATAGGAATACCTCAGCCCCCTCACACCTAGGCGTCCAGGAAACTAGTTCAATGGATCGTGAACAGTTGTAGCATTTTTAAGCTTGCCCCTAAGACACCATGACCCCTTTCATGGTTTTCATGAGAGCCTAGGAAAAGGAGAAGCCACATGATAGCAGGATCCCATGGATGTGCCTGGAAGAGTCCTCCACATCCTGCCTGCCCAGTTGTGACTAAGAAACTGTCACTGTGTTAAGCATCTAAAACCTGGGGTCTTGGTTACAGCAGTTAGCAGATCCCCAAGAGATCATTCATCTTGAGGAGCCTGCGTGAGGCAAAACAAGGAATGATTGCGCTGACACTTGGTGCGTGCTTAATAAGTTATGTCTGGAGTCATACGGCTGAGATAAGCTTTCCAAACAGAGGGTGAGAAAACTGGCCCTCATCGTGTCTAGCTGCATACTCCAGGCCGCAGTGAGAGAGCATAGTGAGCAGGCTCACATCTTGCTGGCTGGGGAAGGATGGGTCAGATTCTGCACATGGTCCTCAGTGCCAGCCCATCACTGCTACTTGCCAAGAGGAAAACGTCTGAGGACTCCTAGAACTGTAGAATACATATGCAGGGATCCATTCCGAGGACGNATTTGTTGAATGTCATTGGTTTGACTTCAGTGGTTGGTTCTGGGCAGAGTCTTCCTCTGGATTGAGGCCACTCCCTCGATTTTGGCAGCAGAGGTCAGGGGTAAACATCTCTCAAGTAAGTCTAGTCATATTTGTTCCTACAAATAGAAATTATTTTAGGATGCAGAAGATAGTAAATACATATACCCAGGGTCCCCCACCACCCACTGAAAGGAAAACAAAAAGTAAAACCCTTCACCTTTATGAAGGACATGTAGAGCCATACTGAAGAAATAAGCTTTTGTGCTGACCCAGGGCCTCACACAGCCTAGTCACGTGGGCTGCAGAGTCAGGAGGCTAGGCATAAACTGCCTGACCATTAGGCAGCAACCTGCAGGTTGGTCAATTATTTTAGCTTTCTTTTTCCTTTTTTTTTTAAATGTGTTAGTGTTAGTGTGTGTGTGCGCTCACGTGCACGCACGCATGTGCCACAGTACATATGTAGAGGTCAGAGGACGACTTGTGGGATTTAGTTCTCTCCTTTCATTGTATGGGTCCCAGGGACAGAACTCAGGGTGTCAGGTTTGGTGACAAGTGACTTGACCTGCTGAGCCATCGTGCTGATTCTATTTCTGCTTTCTGAGCACCACTTTCTTGATCTGTACGTAGGAGTGGTCACAGTAGTCACGTCGAGATTACAAAAAATAACAGACAGGACACAGTCAGCAGAGAGCTAGCACCTAGCAACCGTTCAGTTCACGTTAGCCATTAGCACCTCTGTCTGCTAGCTTCGCCTCCAGCTCCCACCCTCCTTGGCACCTCAGTTGCGGGTGAACTGGTTTACAGTACCCGGCGACTCCAGGGTCAACCCTGCAGCCTACATGCCATCAACAACGGGCCTGCTGATCCCAGCCCGACAGCACTTCATGTTTTCTGCCTGGACTCCAGCCAGTTTCCACCCTGCAGATTTCCTCTTCTCCCTGAACTTTCATTTTCAATGCACTGTTGTTTTGTTTGTTTAGAAAAACGTTTGGTATGTGTGCAATCAATTTTACATATCTAGCATAGTCATTATCGTAAACCATCTCTTAACCTCCCTGTGAACTGTTCACTGCTTTTGTATTGGCTCTATGTATAATTCATCAATGCACTTTTGTACTGCTAGTTTTCAATAGTCTCTGTATTAGTCCTTGGGGCGTAGAGAAGAAATGATACTGCTTTACATAATATAGCAAATTATATGCAAATAGATGTGTTACAGTAGAGGGAAGCTACCTGAGCTGCCCCTGATTCTTCTGTATTATGGCAAGAGCTCAGCCTGGCTCCCATCATTTATAGACGCTAGAAGTGTCATGGTCCAGCATGGGAGATTTACGGGTGTTTCATGCAGGCCCGGGGACATGTGAGATGACTGCCACCTCCACCCTGCTTCGCGCTGTTATCACTAACACTTCTGGTTTTGACAGTAGCCTAGAATCCATGTCCAAGCTGCCTTCTGAGAGAGCCTCAGGTCAGGCCCTGTAGCATGGGTCTCCCCAACCTTCTTACAATCACAGCAACTCTGTGAAGAGGTTGAGGACACCTGAGCAAGACTTCCTGTGAGCACGTGGAGGGTAGGCAGCACCCAGATGTGGCAGATATGTGTTAAAGCTACTTCAGATATTTAGACAGCCTGAGGAATGAGTAATAATGGTCCCCGTTTGATGTAGGAGGGTCATCTGTCTATGTGTTACTTTCATTGGTTAATAAAGAAACTGCCTTGGCCCTT
>LOEQ01004240.1:32060-51651 GCA_001685075.1 Bramus lutescens
TACAATTTGTGTGTTGTTATTTCGGGTGTTAAGCTAGCCATGTGGGAGCCGGGCGGGACAAAAAGCAGGCCTGCCCCCCTTTCACTACACCCGTTAGGTTTTCTTTTTTCCTTATTTTTTTTTCAAATTTTGTCTCCCCCACTCCATTTTCATTGATGTATTGGGGCCTTAGGAATCTTGGGTCTCACCTGGGTTCAACTTTCGGAGCTCATGTAACAGTTCATAAACCAGAGTCTATAACTCCGGTACCAGGGATCCCCTCTTCTGGCTTCCAAGGGCACTCACTGCATGCACAGGGTGCACAGACATACATGCAGGCAAAACACCATACACGGAGCATACAAATACAAGCTAGAAAAAGGATCTTGGTTCTCCATCTTTGGCCTTGTTGTCCTGCTCAACTGACAAACACAAAAAGCAAAGGGGAGTCCTGTAGGCTCGAGGCCTAGCTTCAGATAGGGAGTAAAGGGGAGGGAGGAAAAAAGAGTCCTTTGGAGAGGGAGAAGAATGTGAGGTGCTGCTTCTCCGGGGCCTGCAGGAATCTGTTCTCTCCCTCTCCCATGACAGGACATGAGGATTGGAGGCAAGTATCTTCACTCACTGAGACATCTCTAGCACAGGTCAGTGATCGTTTTCTACCAGTAGACTTCCTACAGCGTTTTATTCATTTCAATGTGTTTAAACTAAGTGAGGGGTGCAGGAATGGAGGAATGAGGGTCTCTGGGAGGAGCCCCGTTAGATTTTCATGTTTCTCTTTTGCGATCTGTACATCTGTTGCCATGGATGTCTCTGCGGTTTTACTTGAGGATCTTCTTATGGCACAGCCTGTTTTTTGAAGACTCGATCCCAGTGCACTCCATCAAGGGAAAATAAACTGGTTTTGGAAATGGCCTCTAGCTCCCATCCTGTGTTCAGGGAGCTGCCTGGCTGGCACCATATCCAGCTTACATCTTATCGGGGTATCACCACCCTTGGTTCGTCTTAGGTATCTCTGCTCTCCTTGTGTGGCTTCCCAAAGCCTTTCCTAGGAAGAGTCTACTTTTCTCATCCTGACTTTCCACCTCTGGTTCACCACTATATTATTTGGAAGCAGAACACAGATAACCTTAAACAATTGCACTCCAGAAAAGTCCAACCCCAGCATGGATGACGACCTCCTCCGATCCACACAGATGAGGACTTCTCACCATACACTCTTGAGTTTAGCTCAAAGAAGCATATGGACCAGGGAGCCTCAACAAGCTGTACAAAGCTTAGCTGATAACTGATGTCATCCTGCAATAGATGAGCCATGGCGCAGGGCACAGGAGGTTATGACAAACCTGGGATCTCATAGGCTTTGTTTACTCATGATTGAGTCCCTCTGCTTCCCAGGCTTTGCCCTGGGTGCTGCACCATATCATGGCCTCAGATTCTCCCAGAAACCCATTTCTGATGTGCAGTCGAGGTCTGGAGAGGTCAGTTACTTGCCAAAGTTAAAATGTGGCAGAACTTGGATTTGGTCTTGGTCATTCTAATGCAAAGGCATTGACATTTTTTTCTTTTAGTAACAATTCACCTGCAAGGGCTCAGCATCCTGCTACATGTAAGTAATCAAAATGAATTCAGAGACAGATTAAAACTAAAGCACAGTTTTAGACAATGACCTTCTTGTTAATGGGGGGGAGGATGACTATAGATGACCCAGGACCAGTCTCCAGGCTAGTCTCAAGCTCTGTCATCAGAAGTGAGCAAGGTTAAGCCTTCAGAGGGACCAACAGGAAGGAAGAGGCAAGAAAGAAGGGACAGCTGCTAGGTTAGGTACAAAACCCCACACCTCTAGTGGTGGGCTATCCCATCCTCAGCCAAAGTACTTGAACTAAGCTTAGATTCTACCTCGGTAAGCCACAGAATTCACCCCACAGGGCAAATGGGGGTATTAAATACAGTGGAAAAGCAAAAGCCATCATCAGTGTGTGTGTGTGTGTGCTTGAGTGTGTGTGTGTTGTTTTATTTTTTAGATATTATAGAAATAACTATTAACCATTAGGAAAACAAAAAATAATGAAGAGTTAGGTCAGGAGGAAAGAAAACAAGCCAGTCTCAATGCCTAATATCTAATAGCCCCTGAGCTTCTTATCCCTTGCCTTGCAGGGCAATGGGGAAAATACATTCATGCATTTGTTCATTCTTAATCCTAACTTGGTGAACTGCATGTTAGCTATTGGGTTAGTTCTTGAGATGGGAGCACCCAGTGATCAGCCAAGATCTCTACCTCCAGGGACTTCCCAGGCTTACAGAGACTGTAAAGCATAAACACGCCTCACTACTACCTATGCAAGGACACTAGGTACAACCCAGACAAGGGGCAGGTCATGGGACATGGAAGTCAGATCACTGCCTATTGCCATTGATAACAGGAGTCATGGGGTAGTCACCCCTAGACAAGTCCCCAATTTCATTTACTTAGTCACGTATGGTAAACATGTGCCTATTGGTAAACTGATAGAATTAAACAAAATTTTGAGGTTCAGTTGTGCTTGTTAGTTTGTTTTGGTTTGTTTGCTTTTTTGTCAATTTGGCATGAGCTAGGATCATCTGGGAAGAAGGAATTTCAATAGAGAAAATTACTTCATCAGATTGGCCTGTAGGTGAGTCTGTTTTTTTATATGTAATTTTTCTGTGTTAAAGTTAAAACCTTCCTTTATTTAAACAGAAAAGGAAAGTGATGTGGAATTCCCCTCTGTATGCTGTGAATACCATTGGTTAATAAAGAAACTGTCTTTGTCCTGTGATAGGGTAGAGTAGAGCTAGGTGGGGAAAACTAAGCTGAATGCTGGGAGAAAGAAGGTGGAGTCAGGAGAAGCTATGGAGCCGCCACCAGGAACAGACATGCCGAAACTTTGCCAGTAAGCCACAGCCACATGGCGATACACAGATTAATGGAGATGGGTTAGTTTAGGATATAAGAGTTAGCCAAACAGTATTGCAAATAATATAGTTTCTGTGTGGTTATTTTGGGAGCTGGGCAGCGGGGAACACACAAGCTAACTCCTACAACAGGTTATATTGCTCAGTGCCACCAAACCACTTCTGATTCACAGGAAGGGATAGCAGGTTAAAGACACTCAGCCACTACCAGCGACATCTGACCAATGATGCCACTTTAAAGAACCGATCTTGACTTGTGAGTTGACAAGCTACAGCAGTATATTTGTATGAGTTGGGTCCCTTAAATCTCTGTGGGCCTGCCCTTGAGGACAGTGACTAAGCTCAGAGTTCCTGACAAAGCAGCGAGCTCGCCCTTGGGTTCTGGCAGCACAGGCCCTGCTGTTTGCAACACAGGGTTCTGTTAGAACATAGAGCTCTGGTGACCACGTTCACCAGGGTTCATGTGTTGAAAAGCCGCTCCTGCTGCCACAGTGTTACAGTGTTGCGAGGTGAGACCTTTAAAGGTAACGAGACACTTGCCCCTCCTGAGGAAAATAGTGTCATTATCATAGGAGTGGGCTTGCTGTTGCTAGAACAGTTATTTGGGTTTTGTTTTGGCAGGGGCTCACTCTGTAGCCCAAACTAGCTGTGTACTCTGGGTGATCCTCTTGCCTAAGTCTCCCAAGTGCAGGGATAGTAGAGGTCTGAGCCCCCACACTGACAAGAATAGGTTTGTTATGAGATGTCAGCCCCTTCTTGCTCTCTGGCTCTCTCCCGACTCTAATTCTCTTGACCTCTTATCTTCCACCTTTTGCCACAAGGTGACACATCAAGAAGGCATCAGAGGCACCAGCCTCACAGTCTTGTTCTTTCCAGCCCCCAGAAGCATGAAAAGCATTTCTCTGTGAAGTGTAAATTACTCAACTTCAGGTAGCATAAAATGGGCTAAGACTCCTGGCCACTCAGAGTTGACTATTTTAGAAGAAAAACAAGATTCATCTCTTCCAGTGCGGTGTTTGCTGAGGCTAAGGGTGTGGAGTGCAGATTTCCCGTTATGCGGCAGGTCCTGTCCTAGCATAGAGAGTGGCGTGATTATGTGGAAGCTGCCTTTATAAATGGCTCATGGTCGTTGCCCCGGGAGGGCAGTGTCTGCCTGAATGTCTGGGCTGGAGAATCCATCAGAGATGTGCCATGACGCCTGCGGCTGAGAATGTGCATTGCTGGAAGAGATTTAGCATTTGAACGGGTAGACAATGCAGAGCTCACCCTCACTAGTGTGGGTGGCATCATCCTCTCTGGAGAGGACCAGACAGAACAAATGGAAGCGTAAGAGCAAACTAACTCTCTCCTTGTGAGTGGAGACATCCATCCCCTTCTCACCTCCCACAGGAATGTTTCAGGGTCTCCAGATTTGCAGCCCAGGATTTACACCGGCAGCCCGGCCTCTCCTGCGGCCTGTAGCTTCACACTGGAAGTCACACCATTAGCTCCCCTGGGACCTAGTTCTTCAGATTCAGCATTTTGGGAACTCCTGCTTGCAGATGGCATTTCATGAGACTTTACAGATGATGTAATCTATAAGCCCATTACCACATTGAATCTCCATTGTACATCTCCACATGTCCCAAGGATTGGCTAGATGTGGAGACACTGCATCCTTTCAGCTTTCTCCACATCTGGAGCAGCTGTATCTCCCATCCTCTTTCAAATGTCCCTTTTTTAGATTTGTTAAAACAATTCTCCAAATTCTATTTTCATTTGGGGCATAGAGCTGGTCAGGAATAGGCTAAAAACTGGCCTTGCAAAAAGATATTCGTATCCTTACTTATGGACTCTGTGAATATCAGCTCATATGGCAAGGGGCAGGGGATTCGTACAAGCGTGATTAAGGTGGTGGTCCTCAAACTTCCTAATGCTGTGACCCTTTAATACAGTTCCTCATGCTGTGGTGACCCCAACCATAAAATCATTTTTGTCGCTACTTTGTAACTGAAATTTTGCTACTGTTATGGAATCATAATATAAATATCTGATATGAAAGATATCTGATATGGGACCCCCATGGGGGGGTCTCAACACCACAGTCTGAGAACCAGTGGATTATGATAAGGATTTTTTGAGATGAAAGAGTATCCTAAATGCAATCACACTTTTCCTTGTAAGAGAGAAGTGAATAGGGATTTCTTCCTGGAACATAGAGAAGGAGATGGTGTGACATGGCTTAGGGAAAGATTTGAAAGATAAGAGCAATGTGGCCACGATTCAACAAACGCTGGCAAAGAATGGTGGCACGTGCCTATAGCCACAGCACTTGGAGGTGGAGGCAGGAAGACCAGTGTTCAAGGACAGTCTTGACAACCTAGTGAGTTTTAGAGGTCACTAAATAAATACCATATAAATGAACAAATAAAGCAAAGCAAAGCAAGCAAACGAAAAACAAGCCTGGAAGGGAGTTTAGACAGACGTAGCTCTAGAGAGAGCATGGCCCTGCAGTGCCTTCATTTTGGCAGATGATACCAATTTTAATCTTTTGTCTTCCAGAATGCAATAACTATATTTTTAAAACCACCTAAGATATACTATTTGTTATAATAATTACAGGAAACAAATACAGCAACTTTGTCATTTCTCACCTACCAGAAACCTTTGTGGCGTGGGGATGTTACCTTCTTGCTGACAGTTGGATAGCATGTAGAACATGTATTCTATACTATAGTCCATTTATACATGGATTCGAGGGCATTACACTACAGGTGTCTAGCCCCAGTATAGCTGATGGGGATTTCACAGTAGGTTGAACATCATTTCCCATGATTCCCTTGCTCTGTGGGCATCATGTGTTGACCCTCAGCGTTCTGCCGCACCATCAGAATGTGTCCACATGAACTCTACTTGACATGCTGTGGACTGTTTCTGTCTGAAGACTTCTCCTTTTCTTGTTTAGGAAACAGCTCTTCTATTTTTAAAAGTAACCTCTTAAAGCTAAATCTGAGACCCGCCTATTCTCCTGCAACCTCGGTGGAACTCTGAAACACAGCTTGCTCCAATTCTGAGGGGACTTAAGAGGTGAGTGAACATCCATGTGACAGGACACCCCACTCTCTAGGATCTCCACAGTGAGACAAAACCCCAGGCCTCTCCCCCAACTCCCTTGGCTTTTCTAGCCAGCCAGCAGGGAGTTTCCTGTGGTTAGGCTCCCCCAAGACCCAACCCCATTCACTGGACCTCCAAGCTACAATCAACACCCCGCCTATGAGCTCAGAGCTTGCTACAACACTGAGGGGACCAAGAGAGAGCACCAAGAGAGTGAACCAGGGGAGAAGACCAAGAAAGCAGGCTTATAGAGACCTGAGAGGCTTTCTGAGACAGACACAGATAGCGCAGCAATATGAGCAAAGGGTTCAAGACCATGATGAGGACACCCACTGAAACAGTCTACCTGAGCCAATGGGAGCTCACCAACACCAGCAGGACTGGGAAGGAACAAGCATAGGACCAAACTAGTCCCTCTGAATGTGGCTGACAGTTGCGTGGCTGGGGCAGACTGAGGGGCCACTGGTAGTGGCACCAGGATTTATCCTTATTGCTTGTACTGGCTTTTTGAGAACCCATTCTCTTTGGATGATCCTTTGCTCAGCCTAGATATAGTAGGGAGGACCTTGGACCTTCCCCAAAGCAATGTGCCTTACCCTCTCTGAGGAGTGGATGGGGGTGGGGTAGGAGCCACACACCTCCCTTACCCTCCTCCCTTCCCTCACCCTTGAACCTAACCTATTGTTTTAATCTAATAAATATTTTAAAAAATTTTAAAATAAAACTAAATCTGAGGGCCAGAGAGATGGCATAGCAGGTAGATGAACTAGCCCTGTAATCCTGAAGGCCCAGATTTAATCCTCAAAACTCACATTTCAAAATCCTATGTGGCCTGGCATGGAGCAGCTCCTTTAAACTCAGCACTCCCTCAGAGTACAGGTGGCTCTCTCTGAGTCTGAGGTCAGCCAGGGCTACACAACCACACTCAGTCACATACACATATCTATGCGCACAACAAATATTATTTTAAAAAAAACTAAAATTAATCTTGTTAAAACCCTTGTTTGATAAACTTTTGAGCCATTTTCTAGTTTTCTTGACTTTTCTGTAATAATTTCTCCCTTTGTACATTTGCTCTGTGGTGGGAGATTTCCTTTCCAAACAGGAAATTGCTTCTGTGTCTTGTCCATTGTTTAACCGTGTTTTGAAAGTCTCTTTATTGTTCTTAGTTTTTTACATAGTATCCTTCTCTGATGTAGATATGATATTCTCTTTATCTGAGGATAACAATCATAATTTTGAAAAAAAAAAGAATATTGACATTAGTTTGGCTTTTTAAATTGTATCTAATTCTTCTGGGGTTTGCTGGAACTTTTTATGACTTCAGAGTTTATGTTAGTTAGCTTCACGTTACTTTCACAAAATACCTGAGACAATCTACAAAATTAAAAGGTTTGCTTTAGCTCATGTTTTCCATGAATTTCCAGGTTCTACTGAAGGATTGGGACTTGCTGCTTTGAACCTCTACTGAGGCAGCACATCGCAGCAGGGGTTCATGGCAGAGTGAGCAGCTTATCTCATGACCAAAAGCAAAGAAACCAGCGTCTCTGCTCCCCTTCACTGGCATTCTCTGGTAACCTAAGAACCTGCCACTGGGCTCCAATTCTTAAAGGTTCCATCACCCAGTGGTGTCCTTTGTGGACACTCAACTCTGTAATATAGTGTAGGCTGGCAGTTGTAGCCAGCTCCTTGGGAGGTTAGTTCACAAGTTCAAGACCAGCCTCGGACTGAAAGGGCCCTTAATGGAGCAGCAATGTATAGTTAGGAGAGTATGCATATTCTTTTATATATATATATATTCACAATTAGAAAGAAGAGCCAAATGGTACAGAAACTCCCTTTGCCATCTCCATTCCCAGCCACACTATCTTCATCACCTCACTCAGTGCCCATTGTTATACACCATCAACTCCATCCCTACCCCATCATCTCCATTCCTACTCCATCATCTCCATCCCTACCCCATCATCTCCATCCCTACTCCATCATCTCCATCCCTACTCCATCATCTCCATCCCTTCCCCATCATCTCCATCCCTTCCCCATCAGCTCCATCCCTTCCCCATCATCTCCATCCCTTCCTCCATCAGCTCTATCCCTTCCCCCATCATCTCCATCCCTACCCCCATCATCACCATCCCACCCCCATCATCTCCATCCCTACCCCATTATCTCCATCCCTTCCCCATCATCTCCATCCTTACCCCATCATCTCCATCCCTTCCCCATCATCTGCATCCCTACCCCCATCAGCACCATCCCTACCCCCATCATCTCTATCCCTTCCCCCATCAGCTCTATCCCCACACACTGTCTCCATCTCTACATACCATCGTCTCCTCACTTACTATCTCCATCTTCACCTTCAATCTCCATCCCAATACATCACCATCTCCATTTCTCCATTTGGAGGACCAGGAAACCAGATCAGCAGCTCTCAACCCTGGCAGAACATTAGATTTAATAAGAGAGCATTTTAAAGTGTCTGGTCCTGAGTACCCCCATGTAAAACTAGTGTGTATTCAAGGTTGAGAATCTCTAAAACCATGTTTTCTGAGCTATGATCCAAGAACCATCCATGTCAGCATCACCTAGGAAATGCCTAAGGTTAGGTGCTTTACAAAGAACGGTTTCTATACCTCACAGTCACAGAGGTTAAAAATCCAAGATTGGATGGCTTCATCTTTTGATCTTTGATGACATCATGATAGGAACACATGAAGAGATCACAGACAAAGCAGGAATCGAGTGGTGTGGACCAGGCTTGGTTGATTGAGTGGCTGCTTTTTGTGGGTTGGAGAATGACTTTAGCATCTCCTGCATACTAGGCAAGCATTCTTTCACTGAACTATGCCCCCAGCCCTAGGCTCATCCTTTTCATAACAACTTACTCTTACAGGAGTGTGGTGGGATGCCATGAAAACTATGTTAACCTTTTCCCAAGGTGTTGGCCCCAGTGCCTAAACTGCTTTTCATGAGACCCCAACTCTTCAAACTGCTGCCACCTCTCAACACTGTCACACCAAGGGCTGAGCGCCCAACACATGAACCCTTGGGGGATGCACTCAAACCATCCACAAGGCCATTCACAGCATAGCAAAGTGCTGGGCAGTCACAAAGGCTCTGTGTTAGTCCTTCCTCATCTACATCAGTCAACACTGGCCTCCCCAGGCACCAAAGAGCACCATTCCCTAGTGGGGTCATTGCTCCTGTGTCTCCATCTCCATTCTGCCTTAGAGCAGCTGGTTAATGCCGCTCTGGTCCCCCACCCAATGCTATCAGAGTTGTCCACCAGGTCATGCTTATTATCAATATCTCATGTGATAGCCTCTGACCTCACTTGGAGAGCTGGGTGTCAGAATGTTTCAGATGAATCAGCTTCTTTGAAGTCCAACCCGGTCTCCATCCCATAGACAAGCAACTCAGTATCATGGCTCTTTCTCACATGATTGCAGGTGGGAGGCAGCAGTTGAGAGGGCAGCTGTGCTCTCTAGTTAGCTGGGTTCCTAGGAGATCCCTGAGAACTGTGGCCCTGATTCCCTCAGGAGACCATGGCACCATCCTGAGGGTGGGACCCCCGCTAAAGACAGCCCTGCTGAAAACCATTGTCTCCAGTTCCCATGAGCACAACCTGTCTTTACCCTCTGTGCTGGTTTGCCTAGAAAGGCCCCCATAGACTCATGTGTTTAAATGCTTGGTCATAAGGAGTGGCACTATTGGGAGGTGTGGCTTTGTTGGAGAGGTGTGATGTTGTTGGAAGAAGTGTGTCCCTAGGGGTAGGCCTTGAGGTCTCAGATGCTCAGGAAAGGTCCAGTGACTCAATAGTTCTCTTTCTGCTGCCTGCAGATCAAGAGGTAGAACCCTCAGCTCCTTCTTCAGTACCATGTCTGCTGCACGCTGCCATATTTTCCCACCATGACTAGGATGGACTAAGTCTCTGAACTGTAATCAAGCCCCAATTAGACGTTTTCCTTTATAAGAGTTGCCATGGTACCTTCTCACAGCAATAGAAACCCTAAGACACCCTCTGTGATTCCATTTGGAGCTTGGCTGAACATAGTGATGTCTGTCTGTTCTTCAAACAAGAAGCCAATATAGAGCTCTCTTTAAGTCTTTTTAACTAGTTCATATCTCAAGGAAACAGTAGGTAATCTACCTCCCACAGATGCTAAGCAGCAGGCATGGAGATAGTTCATCTGACAACTTGCCATCCTCCAAGATTCGGGTACTTTGGAGGTCACCATCTACCATCGGTCACAGTCAGCATACACATTGTCCTCTTGGTTCCTCTCTGCTCTCCTCCCTGTACTAACTCAGAGCACCCCCTTTCCAAAGTCAAGAGAGTTTGGCTCACAGAAACACTAATCCTGTAGTAATTGCTCAGAGATCCCCCAAGTGCTCATTCACATGTGTGCACCCCAGACCTCTTCACTCTTAGCCTTATTCCTATGTGCATGTACACACAGGAGCACCCTTGGGATATTTTTTAACATTTGTTGGGTGGTTAGAGGGCTGTCCTGTTGGCAGGGTAAGCTCACCCAGCACTAAATGAGAATGCTATTGGTGAGCATGAGTATCTTTGGGAAGGAAAGGGTGCTATCTTAGTTAAGATTTCTATTTCTGTGAAGAAACACCATGACCATGGCAATTCCTACAAAGGAAAACATTTAATTGGGGCTGGCTTACATTTCGGAAGTTTAGTTCATTATCATCATGGTGGGAAGCATGGTGGCACACAGGTAGACATGGTGCTGGAGAGGTAGCTAAAAGTTCCACATCTGGATCCACAGGGAGCAGCAAGAGAATGAGACATGCTAGCCTGGGTTGAGCTTTGGAGACCCCAAAACCTCAAGTGACACACTTTCTCCAACAAGGTCACGCCTCCCAATAGCACCAGTCCCTGCGAGCCTATGGGGCCATTTTCATTCAAGTCATTCAAGTCACCATAGGTGTTTTGTCAAATGACAGACTGATTCACCAGGTCTGAAGGCAGCAGAGAGTCTGCACTTCTAATAAGCTCCCTGGTGAGTCTAAAGCTGCTGGTCCAGGATCCACATTTTGAGTGACAAGAGATAAGAATGACCTCCCTATCCCGGGGGAGCCTGCAGGGACTGCCGGGGTGTACCTGGAGAAGGAGGGTGTACTGGGATGCTGTCTAATGGGGAAAGATCTCAGAAAGCCTGTATCTTCTCATGATCCCACTACATCTAATCAGCCCACTTAAAAAAGGGAACTGGGGGTATTTTTTTCAGCTGAACTCATCCATAAGTACAAGAAAACAAGCTTGGGAATCTCCAGGAAGGGCTAAAACATTTGTTAAATTCTCATCTATTCCTGAGGGAGAGGGAGTAGAATGTTCCTTTCATACAATAACCACCACCCCCCAACCAACTTCAAACACACAGAGCAACCTTTTGAAAGTCAAGGACGGGCAAGAACGCTGCTCAGTCCCCTAGGAATTCATGCTCCCCTGATATGTGGGACCAAAGCAGAAAACCAAAAGAAGGATTGTAAAAAGGAAGAGGGGATGCAGTGGTCATAATTTGCAAGTTGTATTGACCTGAAAAATTTAAGAAGGGATAAAAAAAATATGGATGGAGTAGCGGAAAGGAAAAAAATGTGATAACTTTGACTCAGACATATTCAGTTATCAGCTAGGAAATACAGGCAGGGAGGTATCCCTTCAGCTATGACAGCAAAAAATAGAGCAAAAGGGGAAAGTAGCTTGGAAATTAATGTGCACTTATCAGTAAAGGAGCATGGTTCCTAGCAGGGCGTGAACAGTTCTCACCGTCTGACCCTGTTTCAGGTGTGGCACAAAACGGCTCACTGGCATCACAGTGCTTGTGGCTTGAAGGCTGTGGGTGTCATGTTTAGGTCATCTGACTCTGTCCCTTCTGAATGGGATACCTGATGTCAGAGTCCTTGGGGTCTTCTCATCCTCGGTCCTGGATATGATTCTTCTGAATGGATATGATTCTTCTGAATAGGATACCTGATGTCAGAGTCCTTGGGGTCTTATCATCCTCGGTCCTGGATATGATTCTTCTGAATGGATATGATTCTTCTGAATGGATATGATTCTTCTGAATGGGATACCTGATGTCAGAGTCTTTGGGGTCTTCTCATCCTAGGTCCTGGGTATGATTCATCATCCTCCCATCTGGAGCACCAGGTATCATGTGTCCTGGAAAGGAAGATGGGGAAGGAGGCTGTAGAGTCTCCTCGCCATCTCCACCTTCACAGCCCCTCCCATTTCCTGATGACACACCACTGTCACCTGGGCCTGTAGCCCCAGCCCAGCACCCTGTGCTTTTTCCCTGAAAAGACAGTCCTCTATATGGAGAGCTTCAGGTGACCATGGACGTCTGCTTGTAACAAGATAGTTCAGGCTTGCCTGGAGCTTGCTGTCCTCCTTACCTCGGCTTCCCAGTGCTGGGATTGTTCAGACGTGAGTGCCACCACCCAGTCCTCCTCTTTGAACATTACCTTTGCTTACTTTTTCAGGAGGCACCCCTTCCCTGAGCACCCCCAGCTAGCGTCTCACCTGCCCACAGCTGCCTCTCTGTGCAGCTGTGCCTGGCTAGCACAGGTGGCAGGTGCATCTGCTTCCTGGTCTGATTCCACAGTGGGCAGCTGAGCCCTAGTGCTTCTTGTCTGCTTGCGTTTATGTCTTGAAAGAATTCAATATGTTGTCTCAAATGTTATCAGACAGCCATCAACCAACCCATGGACCCAAGTGGAAAACTTCTAATATTGACTGCATATATTACAGCACAAATCCATTTTCAGGAGAAGTGAGGAAGGAGAAGGAAAATTCACAAGGCCAGATGAAGTGGAAACACAGTTTAAAACACTGTTGAGAACACAATGGGACAATGGTTTTACCCTGTAAAGATTTACTTCTTGTACTTGTTTAATAAAATGCTGACTGGGCAGTAGCCAGGCAGGAAGTATGCGGGGGAGGGGGTGGGCGGGCAGAAAGTAGAGGTAGGGCAATGAGAACAGGAGAATTCTAGGAAGAGGAAAGATTGTCACCTAGACACAGAAGCAAGATGAGAATGCCTCACTGACAAAGGTACCAAGCCAGATGGCTAACACAGACAAGAATTATGAGTTGAGATGTAGAAATTAGTTAATAAGAAGCCTGAGCTAATAGGCTAACCAGTTTATAATTAATGTAGACTTCTGTATGTTTCTTTGGGACTGAATGACTGTGGGACCGGTGGGACAGAAATCTCAGTCAACAGAATACAGGGGTTCTTTTTCCCTTTTGGGGGGGCATGAGTAAGCTGTGAATTGTTCCACCCTCTTAAATGACCTTTTTTTTTTAATATGCCTGCCTGCATGTCTATGCACCATGTAAATGCAATGCCCAGGGAGGCCAGAAGAGGTTGTTGGAACTCTAGGACTAGAGTCACAGACAGCTGCTAACCACCATGTAGGTGCTGGGATCAAATCCAAATTCTTTGGAAGAGCAGCCTGTGTTAACTGCTGAGACATCTTGGGCCCTTAAATGGCATCTTTTAAGAGAGCAAATCTCCTTCACTGAACAAGTTGTCAGTAGGTATTAAGACTCTTGGAGCTAGAGCTGGCTCAGAGGTTAAGAGCACTGGCTACTTTTGCAGAGGACCTGGGTTTGCGTCTCAGCATCCACATAGCAGTTCACATCTGCCTGTAACTCCAGTTCCAGGGATCCAGTGCTCTGGAGGCATTAGGTACACATACATGCAGACAGGAAACACGCATACACATAAAATAAATATAAATCAATCTCCTTTTTCTTAAAGGAGTCTTGGCAGCATGCCAACTGTTATGATCTGCTTCTGGCTTGTCCTGCCACTTGGGTACCCTGTCCCTTTAAGAGATAAGCCCCACCCACTCCCTCCTTAGCCAAGGCAAGCAGATGTAATTCATCCAGCCTGTGATCTCTCTCCCCTCCTTCCCATCCCTCTTCTGAAGAGGTAGCTGCTGCCTCTCTCTCCTCCCCCCTCTCTCCCTCTCCTCTTTCCCCTTTCCTTCCATTTGGGTGATTTATTTGAGATATGGGTTTGAGAGAGACGTAGGCCTATCTGTCTCACCTGCCTCAGTCTCCTGCCTACCTGCCAAGGCCTCTTGGTCTCCTACCTGCTGCTGCCCCTCTCGGGACACCCACGGTTTTAGAGAATAACACCAATTCTTCACCCTAATTGCCCCAGCACTGAATTATCCCAAGGAACAATCATAACATTTTGGATAAGCTCCCTGCACAAAGGTGTTCATCAAAGCCCATAATGACCAAAATTAAGAGACAACTGAAACACCCAGATAACATCAACAAGTGTTCTGGGAGCTTACCAGGCACACACATACTGTAAATCACAAAAAAATATATTTTACCAAAATGAATAAAACCAAGAGCTACATATATTACACAGATTCTGGATACAGGAAATAGGTATTTTTCTAAAAATTATATTAAATATTTTTTAAGTTTTATCTGGGGAAAAAATAAGGAATGTGCCAGAATAATAACAATGAGTCAAGCCTATTTTCTCCTCCTCCTTACTTTTCTGTATTAAGCAAGTATTCCTCCTGTATGAAGTAATAGCTTTATGAAGTTATAGTGCACGTTATATAATTCGTCCCTTTAAAGTGAACAATTCAATTATTTTTGGCAGATCCACACTCTATGCATATTTTGCCATGGCCAGTTTTAGGACATTTTTATTGTCTCAGAAATAAATTCTAGATATTTTAGCTATCAGTCTCAGACCTGCAGCTCCTCCCAGCCTAAGAAACCATTAATCCTTTGTCTATCTGTAAATTTGTCTATCTTAGCTATTATGTAGAAATTGATCATATACATTGCCTTTGTGTTTATTTTATAGTCCTCAAGGGTCATCCCAGCTGCAGCATATATCAGTACTCCATTCCTTCTGTAGTTAAATAATATTCCAATTATGGATATAACATATTTTATTTTCTCCTCATCAGTTGATGGAAATCTGGGTTGTTTTTACCTTCGGCCATTCTGAAGAACACTGCCATAAACATTCATATACAGGTTCTTAGCCAAAATAACAAATATGTTCACATCTCCTGAATATACGCCTAGGAATTGAATCACCAGGTCATACAAAAACTCTATTTATTTTCTTGAAATTCAAATTGTTTTCCAAAATGACTTTGCCATTTTACATTCCTCCTGGCCATATACAAAGACTCTAATTTCTCCACAGCCTTGCCAACCCTTCGCATTGCCCGTTGTCTTATTATAGACATCTGAATGAATATGGAATGATGTCTGACTGTGGTTTGCAGTTCCTGAGGTTTAGCGATTCTAAGCCTTTCCGCAATGATGCTGGGCCATTCGGGTGTCTTCTTTAAAGAAATGTCTATGTAGAGCCTGGACTCCTCATTTTATGTTTTTAAATTGGACGATTGAAGTGGAGCTGTGTTTCTTGTCGCTTTGATGCTGTTTTCTCACTGAACACTTTGGTTGATGTTCCTTTTATCCCTTCCCAGATCAGCTCAGCCCAACTTCTCACATGCTCAAGGAAAAAGAAATAATTAGCACAAAATCCAGATGTCGCTAGGCATGGCAGTGTATGTTAGCCCAGCACTTGGCAGGAAGATCAGGAGTTCAAGATCAGCGTCAGCTACAAAAGGAGGGCTGTAGGACGCCCATCTCAAACAAAACCACCACCACCACCAAAATTGTGTTGTCTGGTGGGCGCTAAGCATAGTGGACATTTGTCTATTTTGTGGTGGTTGTCACTGCAGTCAGGGCAGCAGACACAGCAGTCATGACTTCCTGGAGCCCCAGGTGGTGGTGACAGCATTGGCTGTTTCCCAGCAGGTGTGACCAGGCATCCTCAGCAGCCTGGCTCAGGTAGTACCGAAGCTGGGGAATGGAGACTGCTCCCTTTCTATTTCTGACCATTTCCTCAGTCCACTTCTCCAGCTTGCCCGGTAACTGGTAAAATTCCCAATGCCCGTTCCTCTGGTACTCAATGGACCTATGTGCTTTGCACTGTTGTCATCAAGAAGCCTGACTCATGACAGATTGTTTGTTTTCTTTTCCTGAGAATGCCTTGCTGCTGTCTGGTATGTAAGAGCAACATTTAGACTTTCATGAGGTGGAAATAACCTGAGACAAGGTTGTGTACGAGAAACCTAAACAGATGCACAGTCTTGCCTAACCCCTAACAAACTGGTTGTAACAACCTCTGCTTGTAAACACGCCCTGCAGGCACCAGCCTGGTGGCAAAGGTCCCTGGCTATACAGAGAAGCAACTTAAACGGAAACAAGATTTGCTACAGAGCCATGCCTGCTTCTTGAATTCAAAATATGGCCCTTTAGCACCAGGGAATAACCACTCCATGACCCAGTGGATCCAATGCTGGTACTGACTGGGTATCCTCTCCTGTCCCTTCCACCCACAGGGGCTCCCAGGCTCCCACTCCTCAGCAATTAGCCCAGCTTCTTGTCTTCCCCACAAGCCCAGTCTTAGTAGATGAAGCTGTCGCTCACACACGGCCGTCACGTTCTGTCTTTTCCTGATACCCATATGAACTTGTCTTATTGAGATGATTACAGTCTTCGCTGAAATGCTTCATCATCCCTTTTTACCCAGAGAAACATGACCCTCACTTCAGAGTCCTCTACAGATAGACAAGTATCACCCATGGGTGGGCTGATGTCAGTCAGTCAGGCTGACTGATGCTTCCCATGCTCACAGAGGAGAACCTGGGCATCTGAAATAGTGCGGGAGGCCGGCATAGCCTAAACGGGACCATTCAGGCACAAGTTACACCTCAGCGTCTGAGCAGCACAATGTCCTCTTTCATCATCTAGGACTCTGACTCAGGAGCACCGGCCCTCTCAGACTCCATCCCAAGGGTGAGTTCAGGTCACCCAGCAAATGCCAGAGGGCTGAGAGGCCAGTTCAGCCAGAGCCAATATGCAGAGCCCAAATAGCCAAGCAAACACTGAACTCGTCTGGTTTACTTTCCAGCATATTCAACAGGAATATTCAGCTTCACTAATGGTAGTGTCTGGTTTGGGTAACTGATGATAAGCGGAGGTATATCTCTGCAGGAGCAGTCAAGTAGAGGCTGCTATCGTAGAGTTTTTCGGTTGACGTTGATATTTTGGGTGAGAATGTTCAGGTAAATGCTACCCTCTTACAAGTACGTTGGAGCTTAAATGTGGAAAACAAAAGGAGCCCCATTGTCTGTCCCTCCAGGACCACTAAGAATCACCAATCACATCCACCTCAAATAAGCTTCATGCCTCTCTCCAGTGGATATGCCTCTTTGGCAACAAATCCTTCGGCTCGATCAAGATAGATCCTGGCCACAGGTGTATTGACCAAAGCAGCCAGCTCTGGCAAGGGGCTGGCAGCCTCCATTGATCAGTGAGACATTCCGAAGATGCTGGACCATAGTTGAGCCCTGCTGTCACCTTAGGGGACAGGCTGAAACACAGCAGCTGGCCAGTGTCCTCCCTTGCTATCTTCCACTGTCAACACCGGGAACAGGTGACATTTGCTTCCCTAGATGCCCTTCCATGGAGGGCGATCCTGGCAAACCAGTCCTGCAGGCTGTGGGCCTGAAGGCTCTAGGGATGGTGCTCTGTCTACAGAGAATTGACATGGTACTAAAGCTGAGTAAAAGGAGACTCCCATGCATATGGGAATGTCACAGTGGATCAACTAATATGCACAGTCAATACACATTTTTTTTTAATTGGCTCCCTTTTTCTTCTCCTGTACTGGCTAATTTTTGTCAAGTGGAAAAAACCTAGGCATATCTTAAAAGAGGGAACCTCAGTTGAGGAATTGCCTTTATCAGAGTGACTGTAGGCTAGTCTGTGGTCAGCCCCTTTTGCTTGTTATAGCAGCCCACATCCGTGAGTGAAAGGACCTGGGTACCACTGGGCATTCCCTCCCCTGCCCCAACTTCTCTCAGGAGCACCAGCACTTCCAACCTTCACAGTCTGGGAGCTGCTATTCCTACATTCTGGCTTTGCTGAAGGGACAAGGAGCCCTCCAACTCTGCAGGTCAGATGTTCGGTGATGCCAGTTGAGCCTTCTCCATCCTCATGTCTTAGCTTCCTGCCTTCCTCCATGCCAGTGTTGTGAGGAGCTGCTTGTTCACCCTGGCTGCCCAGAACGGAAATAATCACACAGAAACCATATTAATTAACTCACTGCTTGACCCATTAGCTCTAGCTTCTTATTGGCTGGCTCTTAAATATTAATTTAACCCATTTCTATTAATCTGTGTATCACCACACAGCTGTGGCTTACCAGATAAAGTTCCGGTGTCTGTCTCTGGCAGGGCTACATGGCATCTCTCTGACTCTACCTCCTTTCTCCCAACATTCAGTTTAGTCTTCCCTGCCTACCTCTGCCCTGCTATTGGCTCAAAGCAGTTTCTTTATTCATTAATGGTAGTCACGGCATACGGAGGGAAATCCTGCACTGCCCCCTGACCTCCCCCAGCTGCACAGCTGATCTGAGACTTCCAGAAAAGAAGGCCTAGAGAGAAGACTTGACAGTGGGACTGGGGAGACCCAGTCCCATAACCTCACCCTAGGTCACACTGTGAGCCCACTCTGTGACCTTGGCTCACTTACTCCCCCTTTCTGAGCCTCCGTTTCCATCTCCTCCCTAGGTCCACAAGCTCCTGTTGTTACGTTCCCTCTCATCAGGGGCCCAGAAGCAACAGAACAAAGACTATGAGTGCACTCTCTGAATCCATGAGTTAAGTAAATAATTCCGCCTTGAGTTGTTTCTCTAAGATATTGGGCCCCAGCAATGTCAACGTGAGCTGACACAAATAACTATACTTGACATTTTAAAGGGAGTAAATGAAGACTATGTTGGCAGGGCAAAAAAATAGATACCAGAAAAGATAAACAGAAGGATTTCAGAAGGTATCCAAGGAGATGGCTCAGCTGGTAAAGCCCTTGCTGTGCATGTATGAGGACTGAAGTTAAGGTACGCAGAATGCTCTAAGAGCCAGGAAGACAGAGCCACCAGTGTGAAGTCAGGCAGGTGTAGTAACCCACCCGTAATCCCAGGGCTTGGGAGGCAGAGACGGGATCCCTGGGGTAAGCTATCTATCTAGACCACTCAAGCCACGGCTCTGGGTTCAGCAAGGGAGAATGATGGGGGAAGATACCCAGTGCCGACCTCTGACCTCCAAATGCACATACACACATGTACATTCATACTTGCCCACACAAAGCATCCCCCCAAGGAACATGCACACACACGCACATATACATATACATACACACTAAAGAGGAAATTACAGACATGAACAATATGGTAATACATTCTTTAAAATTAATGATCAGATCAGACAAACACTCCACAACTGAAACAGAAATTTCTGAGTAGGCTGAAAAGCTAGGTGCAGCAGGCTTTCTTTTTGGGTCTCCAACCAGCTCCCAAATCAAGACATGGATTCATTCATTATGAATGCTCGACCTTGTCTTACCTTATTTCTAACTAGCTTTTATAATTTAATTTATCCTGTTTCTCTTCATCTATGTTTTTTACCTTTTTTTCACTCTGTATGTCCTACTCCGTGT